>JBCFXI010001010.1:0-83210 GCA_038496175.1 Ampulex compressa
TATATATTAGAAGTATCGATACAAGCTTTTTGTATGCGTCACCATGATCGATCTCATATTCAAGAACGTAATTACCTATTCAAAGTCTTGTCGAGGTATCGTACGCGTAACTCAAAGATACTGTACCCGTCGACGCACCTTCCCAATTCGCTGCGGTTCTCCTCGGGATGAGAGCCGCGTTCCTGCAGCAGCCTCTCGAGGTTCCGTTCCAGGAGGACCCTGTCGAGGCCACCGGGTCTGGAGTTGCTGGAGGGGAAGCCCTCCGGGCCGAAATCTGGACTCAGGGTGCTCTGGGTGGGCGTAGTGGCCAAGGAAGCAGAGACCTGCTGGTGCCTCCTCGTCACTCGTGGCGAATTGCGAGGGGAGCCGAGGGTGTGCCGCGATCCCGGGGGTGGCGGCGGCGGGGGTGGGGGCGGGGGACTCGAGGAACCCTCGCTCGTCGGAGGTGGCTGCCTTCGACCAGTCCTGCACAACGAGGATAATAAAAATAAGGACGATAGTCGAAGTAAAAATAAACAATAGCGGTGGCAGCGATAACCGTGATGGCGACGATGTCGAGAACTCGTATATATACTCCTCGACTTCTTTCCTCGCTTTTCGGTATTTCCAAAAATATCATCCCACCCACTACCCATAGTCCACGAATAAGTGCGAATCCGCGATACTATCCAACGCTCCATCATTAACGACACGGATAAAGTGTCGCGTACCCCAACCAAGTATCGTCTCAGGAACCATCGACGATACCATCAAGGATACCATAGATAATCCACCAAAGTTACCAAGACACGTCCAAGTAAACGCTCAAAGACGAGTCGCGTAGGAGGAGGAAGAACGTACCTGAGGAAGGAGGGTGGCGGCGGGTGTCCCGCCGAGGAGTCGCTCGGCGTGGTCGGCGGCTCGCCCTTGCTGCAGGCGATGCTGCAGTAAATGGCGCCGCGGCGGGGCAGGAAGGGCCGGCCCAGGAGGGAGGCCCTGCAAGTGGCGCAGCAGAAGCAGGCCTCGGTCGCGTGCCAGTGCTGACCCTCGTGCGACATTTGGCCCTGATCGACGCCGATCGGCTCGCCGCAGCTGTCGCAGTACTCGGCGAAGGAGGCGTCGAAGCAGCGAAGACAATACGGTCGACCCTCCCTCATTACGTACCGCTGGCCGCCCAGCTGAGGGGGAAAAGGCCTGGATTTATGGGCCGTCGCTGCCGCCGAGGAATTTCGAGGAGCCGGTAGCCGAGGTTGCTTAACATTCCTGGGGGTACCGCCAGCGAGGCGGGGATCTTTCGAAATTTTCTGCCTTCGACGGCGCGCGGGCTACGCGCCTCTTCTTACGACCCGTGCCGGAGATCGTGCCGATAAGCTGTACCCACGTGCGATAACCGCCTCGAGGGCCGCGTGTAAACACGCTTGTATCCCTTTGCGCTCCCGACTCGCCCCGCCGAGCTCGGGGGAGACCATGGCCGCGATTTTGCATCGGATTCGAGGATTTTGATATTGCTTTTGAAGGTTTTGATCGTTTTTTTTTTGTTGTGCTCTAGGGTGAGTAGGGCGAAGGTAGCGGTGGTTGAGCGGTTGAGAGAAATTTTCTAGGCGAATGATCGGTACTCGGTTGCTCCGTCGTTCAACGGCGAGAGTCGGTGTTTGAGGATACTCCTTTGAGCCTTCTGGATTATGTAACGAGACCGATGGAAAACAATTGTTATAGACTTGATTTTTAAGACGTACTTAAAAATTCGACCGTTGCTTCGGAAGTTGACCCCTCTCGAGCGTGAAAAAACTGGCGATCGCCCCTTCGTTCGCTGGCGGTCGATCGCTTATGCTGGAAGGGGACTTGAAGCAATAACGTTGCCGATCGTCTTAATATCGTTTATTTTCAACCGTACGGCCGTGTCTAACGAAAACGTTAAGGAAGTAGCGATATGGAGATATAGATTTTCGTTCACGGATTTCGCGTGAAGGCGGACAATTAAGTCCACCGTGTGCGATCAGCGACCGATGTTACGTCGCCCGAAAAAATAGTTTTATCTTTCACTACATCGTTTATGTCCAAACGCGTCGGCCGAGCAGCGCTGCTTGGCGGCGACGATATAAAAATCAATATACCGTAAAACCCATCCGATTCCGCGTGACAAATGCGCTCGAGCGCGGACGTTCGAAAGCCGTGATCGATCTTCTTCGGAGAGTCCACCTCCTGGCAAAAGTAAACGAATGATAAATTTGTAGGTATTACGCGAATCTATCGCGAGCGCAGCGCGAGGGACGGACGCCGAAAGGCCGACATGGATCGGTAACGCGGATAGAATTCCCATCGTCCGGCGTTCAGCTGCAAATGCGGTAAGGAGCTTTGTCCGGCCCGTTCGCAGAAAAACGACCTATAACGCGTGGAATTCGCCGGGCAACTGCGCGTGACAGTTATCGACATCTAAATTCAATGAATTATTGCGTGGGAACTGCACGTTCCGGACGGTTTGGTCGGGGGATACGAAGGGGATGGAGCTGAAGCTGACAGCCAAATTGTTCGATACGCTCAGGGCCGACTCTCTCGATGGCGTAGATCACTCGCTCTATGGCTAATAAAAAACAACCTCGATAACGGACATTTCTATTAGATTCGAACGGCCCGAAAGTACTTTGATCTCCTTTCGACGTAATTTTATGCCGCAAAGTGGATGGAAATGGTTCAATACGGAGGATAGATCGGACGTACAGCTACGAGTGATCTTTCCCTTTGCTATACTACGAAGGATGTACGAATCTAGGAATTTGGAACGTACAAAAATCTATGAATTTTTAAAGAAACGATAGGTGTTTTGAGCAAACCACGTAAACGGAACGTTGCTTTGCATACTCTCAAACGCACTCGACAGGGTCAAAGCGTCTTATAATTTCTTTTTCCAAATTCTCAATCATCGATCGCACTCGAAGCGCGCTATTGTCTCAGAATTCTCACCGAGTTCCAATTCCACGTAACCTTTTCCTTAAAATTCTCACCCATAGATCGCACTCGAGGCGGGCAACTGCCTCCCTCAAATTCTCTCTCGCTCGAAAGACTCGAAGCGTCTCAGAATTTCTCTCGACTTCCAACCTCCGCAATGGTCTCCCCAAAGCCCTCGTCGATCCATCGCACTCGAGGCGGGCAGAGTGCCTCGCACTTTCCTCCCCCGAACTCTCACGCTCGAAAGACGCGAAGCGTCTCACAACTTCACTCGAGCTCCAACCTCGAGATGACCCGCCCAAAAGCCTCACCTGTCGATCGCACTCGAGGCAGGCAAAGTGCCTCATGTGCCAGGCCCTGCCCTCCGCCTCCGTGCACTCATCCGCGAGGATGATCTCGTCGCAGGCGCAGCACCTCGGCTTCAGCGTCTCCGCGTGATGTCGTCCGCAGTACAATCTGCCGTCCCGCCAGAAGTAGATGAGGTCGACCAGGAGCTGCCTGCAGACGCAGCAGACGAAGCAGGCGGGGTGCCAGAGGGCCGAAGGACCCGCTCGACTCGCGGCGACCGCCATCTCCCCGGCCGCGATCGGCCTCGCGCACTCCCTGCATCCGGCGCCGTGGGGCCTCTCCAGCTGGCTCGCGTGGCCCCTGCCCAGGGCCTCGCGCTTCCTCTGCCCTGCGAAGACCCTCAGCTCGCGCTTCTCCTCCTCCGTCAGGCCGCTGCAGTACCTCGCCTCGTTGTCGTGAGGAGGCAGCTGCTGAAGGAGCTGCTTCACCCGCTCGCGCTCGCCCGCGCTGCCCGCGTACGGGATCTTGTCCTCCGGCAGGCCGCTGAAGTATAGGTGCACCTGGAGGAGGAGGAATGCGATTGTAGAGCGAAGAAGCGATTTAAAAGAGACTTCGAGCGATGGAACTAAGATGAGAGTTTGGTTGGGCTAAAGTAGATTTCAAGGTTGGGGAGAAATTCCGGCACGAATGATGCTTTGGGAGAAGGTTGAAGTGTGGGTGCATTTGGGGCGGGAAGAATGTGCTTGCGAACTGCAGAAGTGCTTTAAAGAAGGATTTTGATCGATCTCGCGATACGTATTTGTGCTCTTCCGGAGCGGCCCGTTCGTACGCTCTTGTGCTCCATGCTACGAATAATCGTGTCTACTTTTTGTGCGTCTTGATAATTAGATGGTCGACGAATGATGATTAAAAATTGAAAATTGATATTGAGAGCGATGGGTGGTAGTAGGACGAGAGTTCCGATAGGACGAAGGAGGTTGTAAAAAACGGGAAAATTCTAGGTTCCGAGTAGAAACCTCGCGTTGCTTTATACGTCCGATTACACGAGGGAATAACCGTTGCCCCAAGGCCGCGACATGGATCTTGCGTTTTTCGGTGACTTTCTATCGCGGTGAATCGCATCGCGCCTTACGAGGAAAAAAGTCGCGTCAACGTGCGGTTCGCGCGGTGTTTTTCTCGATGTACGATCCATCGGGGATTTATTTTATATAGTACACGCATCAACACGGATAGCTCCTGTTTTTAAAAGAACGATCGAAGTAATGAAAATTCAGGATTCAACGCGAACTCCACAGCAATATCAACGAGCGCATCTTATTCGTTTTAATCTCTCAAACCTCGAACTCCCGTATAGTTCACGTTACAATGATAAAAAGTGCACGGAATAAAAGATAAATATACAAAACTTGCTATTCGAACGCGTTTCCTTCTTCCCTTCCAGTATCAAATACGCAAGAGCCAATATGCCGACTTTTCAAATTCCATGGCCTAATACACGCGTTATTCGTCTTACGTCGCAGACTCGAATATTTGCCTTTACCTGGTCCGGCCTGAGGCCCGGTGGCACCCAGGTGTACTCTTCCAGGGCGCATCCGCTGTCATCGTCGCTCTGCGAGTGCCTCTGATGGTGCATCAGAGCCTCCTGGAGGGCCAGTCCTGGTGGCGCGGCCTGGACGGGACTCTTGAAGGGTTCCTGATGAGCAGCACCTCCTGCCCCGCTCTGGAAAGCCATGGCCATGGCCATCGGCGGGCCAGGGCCGAGGCCGAGTCCCGAGGGACCGCCCGCCTCCGTCGAAGTCCGCTGATGTTCCTCCCTGGGACACCTGCAGCTCCTGCACACTTTCCTGAAACGACAGTGTCCCGTAAAACACCTGCGCGCACTGAGAATACGCGGTTTTTTTTCCCTCCCAAGGGCGTGGCTAAAGACGTGCTCCGAGGGGGGCTCGACTTTGGTAAAGCGAAAATGTTTCGTAAGGCGTTTATACGTATTGCGAATATGACGTTTATAGCGGTCGTATTGAAACGAGAGCGTAGATTGAGAAAATTGAATTTTGGGTCGAGGCGAAGTCTCTCGTAAAACACCCGCGCGTACTGGGAATACGTGATTCCTCGAGTGCTCGGACGTAAGTAAAAATGTAGTCCGAGGGAGGTCGAACCCGAGTAAAGGCAAAAAGTATCTTCCGGTGCATCTCCACGCGTGAGGAAAACGTGCTTCGAGGAAGGTTGAATTTTGAGTTAAGTCGCAATCCCTCGTAAAGCAACTGCGCGCGTTGGGAATACGTGATTTTTGGATGTCGTCGGTGGAAGGTAAAAATGTAGTCCGAGGCGGGTTTAACTTGAGTAAAAACAAAATGTCTCGTGACGCACCTGTACGCACTGAGATTACGCGATTCTTCGAGTACTCGACCAAAACCAGCGTGTCTTACATCGCATATATGTATACGCGCGACAGGGAATTCGTAGGGTGAACTACGATATTGCGGTAAAATTGGATATTAAGAGGAATTGCGATAAAAATCGTAGTTCGAGGAAGGCCGAACGCGAGTAAAACGAAAATGTCTGGTGGAGCGCCAATATGCATTGGGAATACGTAATTTATCGAGCGAACGGCTCGAGATAAAAATGTAGTTTGGCCAAGACCGAGCTTTGAGTAAAAACGAGAGTGTCTCGTGAAGCACGGCCACGCGGAGGGAATACGTAATTTCTGAGCGGTCGAGTCGTGATAAAAATGTAGTTTAGCGAAGATTGAGATTCCAGCAAAGTGTCTTGCGAACGTGTAAGCCACTTTATCGGCGAAAAGCGATTACGGGCTCTCTTATTCTTCGAGGAAGCTCCGACGATGTCTTCCGAATTTGCTTTATCTCAAAACGTATCGTTCGAGATAGAGCGATACGTCTACGATTGTCCGATCATAAGAAAACGTGGAAAGATACGAAGAACCGGCTTCCTAGATCGTTTCGAAAAAAAAACATCGCTTCTAAAAAAATCGTTTAAATCGCTTTATCCTCGAGTCAAATACCGAAACGAGTTCTACGCTCTTGAGATAAAAAGATGCGCATGCATATATACATTATGGGAAGAAATGAAGAGACGATCGGTGGAATTCGATCTGGGATGTTCCGAGTGGAAGATCAAGGCTCCATCCACGGTGCACCGCATCCCTGGTAATCGTTACGTATAGAAATTAAGAGACACTCGGCGTTATAGGCGCTCATACGGTGTACGCGCTCGAAATAAATTCCCTTGTAACGCGCTCGTGGCAAATACGCGGACTTTTCCCATCGCGCATTACGTAGGCCGAGATTATTTCGACTCGCGAGGAGTTTGTCGGGTTTTTCGAGCAAAGGCAATATTTGAAGGGGAATTTCACGACGACCGCGTCTTCTCGGTTGCTCTTAATCGCTTTAACCGCCCGCTTAATAGCATCCGGTATGGAGATTACGGTTATACAGAAAATTCACGCATCGATTCCAACAAAGGATATATCAGAGACGCGTATATTTTCAGCCTCTGCTTTTGACGAGTTACCATCAACTCTCTAATCCACGTTCGCGCATCATTTTTTTCTTTTATTCCACCGTACATTAAAGTTCGTATAAAAATTCACGCGAAAGCGACGATTCGCGCGGTTTCATCGAAGAATTACGCTTTAGGATACGTCTCGCGCGAAAGAATAGATAACCATCATCCCCGTATCGTTGCGGCCTCGCGAGACGAATCTTAAAACAAAAGAGGTCATTATCGTCCGCAACATTTATTTCTCGTATTTTTTCCTTTCTTCCATCGCACAATAAAGTCCGTACAAAAGTCAGTATTCGGAAGAACACGATGACTCGCGAAGTTTTGCGCGAGAGCAACGGCTCGAATATGGGTTTCACGAAAGAACGGATAACTTTAATTCCCGCATCGTCGTGTCCTCGTGCCTAACCACTGCGCGAGTGGTCACGATTTCAATCGCGAAACAAAAGAGTTAATTATCGTCCGCTCGAGCAATCTCCACGGTCCGGCGGATTCGTGTCGTTCACTCCGGAGGAGCTATCGGTCAGCGGGTAAGCACCGGCATTGGCGAGGCGAGTGACAAAAATATCCAGTATCGGCGTATCTCGCGCCAGATAGCTCTTCGAGTATAGCGCCTCCTCGTTAAAACCGGCCAGCTCGTAACTCGAGTGCAATGAGCCGCATTAAGCATTTCCTCTTCCACCGCGAGCGTATAATGAAATTCTGACGGTTATGCTACGGCCCGAGAGGAATGTTACCGAACCCAATCTGCCGATGGGATTACATATTTCGATATGAATCACGAGCATCGCGATCGTGACGAGTTCGACGATTAATATCGAATCCGACGGGTTTTCTCCAGGAAAGAGATTTCTTCTTCTAGGCGGATAATTCGTAACTCGGGCGCAATGAGCCGCATTAAGCGTTTCCGCTTCCACCGCAAGCGTATAATGAAATTACCAAGATCGTGCCGTAGAATGGGAGGAATGTTACGGAACCCGATGAGCGATCGGGTACTACCACTCAACGTTACATCACGATTATTACGCGTTGAAGAAATAATACGGAGATCTCGGTTAATATCACCACAGGGTTTTCGATAGAAATCAAGTCGGGGCTAAATTCAAGATCAAGATGGAGCGAGATCCAAATTCAAGCTCCGGATCCAAGAGAGATCAAATATTAAAATCAATATCCAAGGCCCAAACTCAAGCTCGAGATCCGAGCAAGATCCAAATCCAAGCGCAGGATCCGAGAGGGATCCAAATTCAAGCTCGAGCTTCGAGTAAAATCCATCTATCCCCGGACTATGGGGTCCGCCCTTCGATACAAACACCGTGGAGAACCGCGAGGGACGATCTTCCATCCCGCGAACTTACTCGGGGGAGGCGCTCGTCAGGTCGTAACTCGAGTGCAACGAGCCGCACTCGGAGGCGCGGTTACATTCCTCTCCTAAGCGACGCTCGTTCTCGAAAGCAGGCGAGCCGTCGTGGGCGCCGTTCAGGTACTCGACGCACTTCTCCGTGGGGCTGGCCCTGCCCAGGGCCGGGCAACCCACCACCACGGCCACGACGTCGTCGTTCTCCTCTCGGTTCCGCAGGAAGGCGTCGAGGTAGTGCTCCTCGGTGCCGGGCAACTCGTAGACGGCCGTTGGCGACCAGCTGGCGCCCAATTCCGGCCGCGGCGAGCCCTCCTCCTCCTCCGCGCCAGCCTTCGAGGCCTGCTCCGTCTTCCTGGCGTAGAGTCGACGCAGGTACGCCTCCTGGTGACCCCTCGTCGCCCAGCAGCCGCCCTGCCACCATCGCTTCGAGCCCAGCACCGCCGTGCGTCGTCTCCTCGCGAGGCTCGACATCGTCCCTCGATCTTGTCGCTCGAACTTCGGGTAGGTCGATCGCGGATTTGCGATTTGGGTTTTTTTGAAATTCGATCCTTCGCACGGGCCACTCGCCACGGAGAACTCCACTTGGAACTTTACCGTTGGAACGCTCTCCGGAGAATTGCGCTGGGATTTTTAAGGATGGATCCGTCCATCGAGGATACCACCGAGGATTTTTTGTCGTAGGAATTTTCGGATACGAATTTTCACCGTGAACCTTTCACTCGGAGTACTTTAAGGCCGTGCACTTTGTAACCGGGACTTTTCACTGAGAATTTTACGTTTGGGATTTTTCGTGGAGCACTTTTTACGTAGAATTTTTCACCGAAAGCACTTCACCCAGGATTTTTCGCCGGAAACTTTTCACCCAGGATTTCTCACCGACAACTTTTCACTCAGAATTTCTCACCGAAAACTCTTTGCCCAGGATCGTTCACCGAATACTCTTAACCCAGGATTTTTCACCGAAAACTTTTCACCTAGCATCCTTCACTCGGATTTTTTCACGCGGGTTATGATGGAGGACTTTATTCTCTCGAAGCACTCGCGGTCCATGGAACCTCGTCCGCTTCGCGCCAGCGATCTTACATCGTAGTTTACACTCGACTTGCGTTTCGAGCTACACGGCGATCGGGGATATTTCTCGAGAGCGCATTCCTGGAAATGGAGGAGCAGCGGAGAGTTTATCGGCACACGTGCGCATCGATGGCGCGAAATACGACTTTGGGGGATCCTTAGTTTCAGAGGCAGGGGCTGATCCCCGGTTTCGAGAGACGCGAAGGCGAGAACGTACTTTGGCGCGGCTGTCAGCCTCGAGAGCGCCGATAGTGATCTCGAGGGCGCTCTCGATCCTCCCTCTCCTCCGATCAGCCTCGACGAAAGTCTATATGGTAATAATCCTGGCTCCTGGATCCCTCCAGCGACACACCCATCGCTTCCGAATCGACGACGATCCAAGCCTCGTCCACCTCGTGCCAAACTGCCAGCGAATCCACGCTTATCGAGAGCGACATCCTTGCTCGTTCCTTCGAGCTCAAACCCATCGATCGATCGCGCAGATCAATTCCGGGTTTTAAGAGTCCTAACCAAGTTCGATCGACGTACCTTCCGCTTTTTTTTCTTCGGTGGATTTCTAGCAGCGTGCGATGAAATCGTTTATCGTATGCGTGGAATGATTCGTTGTCGGTGGAACTGCGAGTGTGCGTTTGGTATTCGCAGGTACAGCGAACGAACGACTTTCCGAGTCAGCGGTGCAGTCGACTTTAAGGCTTGGATCGATCCTGCGATCTATTATGGTGCATTGGTTTAAGGGTTGCGACGTGACCACTGCGTGTCTGGGTGAAATACGAAGTTCGCCGCTAGAGATTCGATCTTCTCTCGCAACTTCGGATAAAAGTATCGCCACGTGGATGTTATTCTTGCTTCTTATGCTTCTCCGCCAGGATGGTTGTAGTTGGTGGATAGCGGAAATCGATTTAACATCATAGTCGACGTTAGGATCCAATATTCTTTTCAGTACTACACTCTACATACGCGTGGAGAGAGCGCGGGCTGCGTTTCCGATCGCATCGGACGTATGTTAACACCTGCAACCGGTATTAAGTATTGGTAGTTCTTAAACCGTTATCCTCCGCATTCGTATTTAAAGCGTCGGAGGTGTGCTCGCGATCGTTCGAATCCAACGAAATACCGCAAAATCGATGGTGGAAACTCGAGTTCCTCGCACAGGTTTGGACAAGACGGTACGGTTTATCCTCGAGGAAGATATCATCGTGCGTGTGTCATTCTTAAGTACGATAAGCCGCTTTGACGGTCAAGGTCAGAGATTTGGTAATCCTTCGACCGCTCATGTCTCCGCACTCGTCTCCAAACGGTCGCGGTATCCTCTTAATGTCGCGGATCCGACCAAATGTTCCAAGAGCACCGTTCGCGTACGGAAATATTCCAAGGCCAAGGGCAAAGACTCGATCCCCTCGTAAAAGTCCTGGAAAAACATTTACCGGCTTCGAAACGACCGCCGTGCGTACGTTATATCGAAATAGAGGGAACCGCTTTAATAACCGTAGCCGGCATTAAGCTTCCATAATCCTTTAACCACTGTCCATATTCGTATCCAGAGAAATCGCACGGATCCGACGAGATCCCCTCGTAAAAAATCAGAAGCAACGATCGATCGTCCCTAAGTATCTCACATCGAAATACAGTGCACCATGTTTATTAATTCTAGCCCTCGATGGCTCTTTTTCTCGTATTCTTATCCAAGCGATCGGGCGTGCTCGTAATCGTATCGATCCGAGAAAACACTGCCAAGCCCAACAGGGGTATTTCGATTCTCTCGCGCAAGTCCAAGAAAAACGTGCACCGTCCACGAAACCATAGGCGTATCGAAACAGAGTCGAACTTATCAACGGTAGCCAATATCGGGCTTCGGCGATCCTTCAAACGCTACTTCCCGCACAAAAATCCCACAGAATCCAATCTCAAGCCCCGATACGCGATCGCATCCATTCCAGAAGTCACTCCCAGGTCCAACATCGGAGACTCGCAGAGGCCCAGGCTCCGTTCCTCTCCCGACGGATCCTCCGGCTCGAACGGAGGCTCGCGGTTACGCTCGGTCAGGCTCCCTCCGCGATATCCCTCAAGGTGCAGACGTAGAAACCGGCGCGGCGCCGGCGATCCATCGTCGTCCCGGCACGGACGTCTCGCCGTGAGCGTCGAATTCATCGCGCGCCTCCTTCGGCATTTCTCGATTGGCACGCGCTCGCGAAACACGAAGAGGGCCGTCGCGGCCTCGGCCTCGCTCCCTCTCTCTCTCTCTCTCTCTCTACCTCCCTCTTGCCCTCCTAGCTCGCTCCCTCACTCTCTCTCTCTCTCTCTCGCTCGCTCGCTCTCGTTAGCGCGCTCCTTCCGTTGCGCGCTTTCTCTCTCTCTCTCTCTCTCTCTCTCTCTCTCTCTCTCTCTCTTTTCTTCTCTCTCGCGCTATCTTCTTGCCTTCCGCGCTCTTTCCTGCGTCTCGGTCTCCCTCTTGGGTACTCTGTCCCTCTTGCGCGCACCTCTTTCTCCGCTGCTCTTTAGCTCTCTCTCTTCCTCTCTGTCTTTCTCTCTGGCGATCAGAAGGGAGTGGTGCAAAGCGGGAGGAAGAGGGCGAGAGGCGAGGGGGCGGGGAGGGAGATGGAAAGGGAGAGGAGCCGGCGAAAGCGGGCAGGACGGTGGAGCCAGGAAAAGAGCCAGGGGGAGAAAAGGGGTGAGAAGAGGCGGAGGATGAAGGAGGAGGAGGAGGAGGAGAACGAGGAGGAGAGAGGCCCAATCTGTACGTATAACCGGTAGTACGGGAGAGATTAACGTTTTAATACGCGGCACGTATCGCCGGATACAAAGCCCAACGACGATGTTTTACTCGCGTGCGATTCGATAACGGCCAGGATCGATTTGGATGATCCTGGAAGGAGGTGCCGAAGGATCCGATAGGTGTGCCCGGCTGGAGACGTCGTTGATGCCTGCGCGAGGGATGCGTTCGCGCGATCCCCGATACTTGGAAGCGATTGCTTTATTTCTTTGGAGGACGATTCCTTCGAGGCACTGGGTCTAAGATTCCTCTTCCATCGCGATGTACGGAGGATCGCCGTGACGAAGATCTCGGGAGGTACGTCGCGAGTCCGGGAAGAAGATAAGTGCACGGATGTGCTCGTTTAGTTCTCGACACTCCGAACCGATCGCGCTTTAGTTTTTCCGCAGGACGACTCGCTTGGTGCACTGGATTTAAAATCCTCTCTCCATGGTGGTTTCCGTAAGATCCAGAGGGTATATTCGGAACCAACAAAATTTTCCTCGACGAGCGCAAGGGGGATGCGCCGATTCGACCCTCGACGCTTTCTTTCGATCCAGTTGCGTTCCTTACTTTCGAAGACGTTACCCTTACGGGATCAATCTAAGATCCTTTCACCGTGATTTCGAGAGGATCTACAAGATACGTTTGGAACCAACGAAATCTTCTCGAATAGAGGCACGGATTTGCCTTCGACCGATCCCCGACGCTTTGATCCAACCGCCTCCTTTCTCTCGATAATGGTTCTCTCAACGTATCGGATCCACGATCCTTCCACCGTAATTTTGGGAGGATTCAGACGATACGTCCAGGATCAACGACAACTTCCTCGAGGAACACACGGGGGATGCGCTCCTTCGCACTTCGAACCGATCGCATCCTTCGTCCCGAAGGTAACCAACTCCCTTAAGGCAGCCGGCCCAAGGTCCTCCGACCGGCGCGATTTCCGGAGGATCGTCGGCCAAGAGGTGCCTCCTCTCGAGGACGAGCTCCTGGCCCAATTGCGGGAAGAACCGGGAGGACGACGTGCGGCCGTGATCCTCGAGGGCGGGTCGAATCGCGGCGCGGTATCGCGATCGAGGCGGTGGCGCGGCGGCGTTAAAACCTTCTAGAAGCGGCGTTCCTTCCTACTACCGGCGCGGGGCGTGCTGAGGCCGAGCGGACACTGAGCGTACTCCGTGGCTCGGGCCCCGCGAAGCTGGGCCTCGGTGGTAGTGCCGCTTCCAGCGAGGGAGCGAGCGAGCGAGAAGGAAGGAGCGAGCGTGAGAGAAAAGCGAGTGAGCGAGCGAACGAGCGAGAAGGAGAGAGAAAGAGCGAGCGAGCGAGTAAGCGAGGGAGAGAGCGAGAAGGAGGGCGTGGGAAGCGGGGGAGGGGAGGGGAGGGGAGGGCAGCTCTGGAGAGGTAGCTGCGTGCGTGCGTGTTCCCGCGGCGTGCACCAATACGCGCCCGCCTCCCCCCACCAGCGTCCCCCGCGCCGATATATTTATATTCGTTTCTAATACGTGTGGCGTGTCGAGGGCCCGACGCCTGGCCACGCCGTGGGGACCGGCGGTTCCTATATGCGCGCGGGCTTTGCCGTGTGCGTGACGCGAGGAGACCCCCGAGGGTACTCTCGCGGGACGGACCCTCTCGCGGGGAATGGCGTTGGCGAGAGGGGAGGGTGGCGTTTTATGTCCTCGCCAAAATGACCCTTCCGAGGTACGTGACTCGTGCCGTTCCTTATCTCGAGCTGATTTTTGAGCCGACCGAGCGTCTCCCGGGGACTCTCGAATAGGGGGTAAACTCTGGTTTTATCCTCGGGGTTAAACACTTTCGCGCCTCGCGTAGGATATATCCTACGTTTACGAAACGATCTAGAGTGACTGGTGTTGGGTATATTTGACGTTCGCCAAACGATTTGGTGTACTTCATTTTGGGGGATATTCGATGTTCGTCGAGCGATCGAGGATGGGTTACATCGGATATATCCGACGTTCGTGAGACGATCAAATGCTCGAAAGGAGGAACGGGAATGGAATGTATTCCGATAAAACTGTAAATAACGACATTTTAAGAATTATTCGGAGTCATTTTGCAAGTCTATGTACGGTCTGTAGAACAGGCGAATCGCACGGACGGATGGTTCGCGGTAAAAATGATAAAAGATGCGAGTCGCGTTATCGGTGTAGATTCCGGTTTATAGTGAACCGTGTATACGGAATGTTACTTGAAATTGCGGTAAGTTATATAGGTTTAAAACTCGTATCGTTATTCAGGGTCGGCCGAGATTCGTATTACTATTCGCATTGCTCTTAGGATGTCGGACAAAATGAATCGCGAAAAGAGAATCGCAAATCTTGGAGATATCGAGGTCCGATCCGATCGACCGAGATCGTGAATCTACGAAAAATTGCAACAGGTGGCCGTGGTCAGAGGTGCAGGGAATGCGCGATGATGGATGATTATAGTCACCGGTAGGATACGGCAAGTGCCCCGTAATAGGTGACTACAGTCACCGTCAGGAACGACGGGGTTAATCCTTCGAGTGTCATCGGCTAGTTGCAGAAAATACGAGCTCGAAAAGTGCCGAGCGGTCGGCGTTCTTCCTTTCATTTTTTTGCCCGACTTTCTCATTTATTATCCGAGGATGACTTTTGCAAGGACGTTGCGTCGTGACTTTTCCAACACCGCCTTATCCCAATATGACTTTCGCAAGGACGTTGCGTCGTAATCTTTTCCGCTCGTTATTATTCGAAGATGATTTTTGCAAAAACGTATGAACGTTGTCTTATGATCATTGCAATTCTGGAAAGGAGACGTGGAATGTTTCGATTTAGTAACGCTCGAAGTCATTCCGAGAGTTGTTAAGAGACCGAGTGCATCATTAGCGGATTCAACGTAGCAATGAGATATGGCACTTTTCAACGCGAAGCTAAATCTGTGCAATCACGGATTCGAACGGTTAATCGTGCTGTCGAACTCTCGGCCTCCACGATGCTTTATTTTCTTCTCGTCCTTTTTCTCCATTCGCGACGTTATTCGTTCGAGCGCTTTAATCTAGAATCTAGCGATCGAGCTACAGCCAACCTGGACTCGAGTTTTAAAGCTTTCAGAGTTCAATACGAGCTACTTATGCTTCCAACGCTTTCGTATGATAATACGTCACACAGGGTTAAAGAATATAGAAATCATAATGAAAATGAGTTACGAACTAAGAAATATTGATCGTGAATTACGAAAAATAGATGATCGAATCTCATTTTTCGCGATTAAAACCAAACCATCGATTCGCATTGGTCGAAGGAGAAAATCCTGAAACAACAAAACCGATCCGGGCAAAAGTTTCTCGCGATTCACTTCGAATCTCCTCGTTCTTTTTACCATCTTATTATTACCATTGTATTATATCGATTTCCGAGCAGAGTGACCATCGACGTGGTTACCAAGTACGAACAACCTGCTCGTTGTATCCGATAGATGAAACGTTCGCGTCGATCCATCCTTCCCATTGTGCTCCTCGCTATCGACTCGGGATCTACATTCATCGGTCTCTGAAACGCTTAACCCACTCTCCGCGGCACGGTTAAAGCCAACAGAGCTCACGGTGTGCGAAACACCGTCGAACAAATGCATCGTAGTCTTCGTAAACGAAATACGTGCCTTTCTAAAATATTCCTCTTACGTACAGATGAAAAATTGGACATCGTATCCACGGCATTCGCACCTACCAGAGATTCGAATGAATTTTGTACGATCTTTTCACAGGCTCAGACGACAGTGCCGTCGCCTCTGGAGGACTTTCCACGCGAAACGTAAATCGTAGTTCGCGCGTTTCGGAATCCATCTTAAAACAGTGGCTTTTAGGCTAATTAATCTCGGCAAAAGGTGTCGAAAATCGAGCAAAAAATGTCATATTCGACCCACGTGATTAAATCTTAAAAGACACAAATTCATTCAAAAGTCGAAGGTATTAACCAAAATTTCATAGAATATAAAATTACGAAGTCCACGTCAAACATTATTTCCGATCTTTTGAGTGCCGTGATATCCAATGATATCGGGCGTACGAATCACTTCCCTTCTCCTTCCTAATAAACGCAAAAGCATTTTTAACGCGCATAATCGTTGGTAGATCAATAACTTATAATCACCAGGCGGCTACTAAAACAATAAGAATAGAGATAAAATAAAAAAAAATACAACACACGTCGACGTTTTGAACGAGTTCGTCCTCGGAAAAAAGCGATGGGTTCGGTGACGGAGAGCGGTGACGAAGCCGAAGGTGGGCGGTGAAAAACAGTGTTTGTCTAACTGGAAAAATCGTCACGGCTGGAGCGTGACAAAGAGAAATACGGCCGGCAATTACGGGAGGCTGATTCGGTCGCTGGGGCACTCGATGGCCGGCCGCGCGGCGTTTTGTCTCCATCGCCGTGAGGATATCTCGGCTGGCGAGATAGAGAGCTATTACGCGAGGGCGAGACAGGTGGTACACGAGAGTCCGCGAATCGCGCGCACCCAAACCGATGTAATCGGCCTGCACCGACGTTCGAAGCTCACCATGTGCCGACTTACGGCTTATTCGGATAGCGAAAGTTCCTTGGCTCGTCACTCGAGCCCGCGCGTTTCTTCGTTCTCTTATATAGCATCGACTGATCGGTGCTAAACGTGTTATTCGTTACAGTACAATTATAAGTTACAAGTCACAATATTACTCTTTGTTCCTTTCATTGGGATCGATCGACTTCTAATAGAACCATAAATGGAAGGAAGAATTTGGGCGAATGTTTCTTCGTGTAATCGTTCTACATCAAGGTTTCAAGCTCGCCGGGTACCGACTTACGGTGTATTCGGATAGCGAAAGTTCATCGACTCCTATAAATACCTGAGCATTCATGTTCGTCGCTTCGTTGTTTATTATGGATTGGAGGAAGAAATATTATTCCTTATTTATCGTGATCATTGATCGGTGATAAGACGATAATCATATTACTTGATTAGCGATAGATCGTATCGGGAGTATATTATTTGATCGGCGATAGATCGTGACATAACCATATTATTCGATCAGCGACACAAGAATGTTCCAACGGTGCACCGGCCACTATCCGGACGTGTCCAAAGATAACAGGAACATCCACGAAGAGAAAGGAAACGAGAAAGGCGGATCATCTTGACCGCTAAGATGGTGCGGCGAACGAATTCCCTCCGTCTTCCCTCCGGACAATTTTCCACGCGATACGTATACCGTAACTCTGGCGGTTGCACCTTAAACGGTAGCTCCAATGCCAAACGTGGCTTCAGTGGCCAATGCCAAAAGTGAGTTTAAAAGAGAATCCCCCTCGTTTCGTTGGTTTTGGCGTTAACAAGGTCGCGCTCCAAAACGCCCCGGCAAAACAGGTGACCGCCGATTGTTCATCGACGAACACGCTTCGACCACGTTCCTCCTGTAGGACGAGGCGAGAGCGGCGAGCAACCGGTACCGCGCACCGGAATTATTAACTGTTATGCAGATGAATCTTGTTCGTACACGCTGCCGCGGCAGCCTCTACACGTGTGTTGGCCACGATGAATTTCAAGCTGGCCTCGTACGTCGAGGACTGGATCTACGCCTACTGCGCGCAGTGGTAAAGCTTTTGATTCTAGCCCGACTGAATTATGGCCGAATGAGCCACGATCTCTGCCCACTTAACGGTTTGACGCTCATGCATTTTCGCACGAAATCATCGATGCACGGGTTTTGCAATGCGACTTCCCCGTCCTGTACTATAAATTTACCCTCCTGTAAATTATATTTATTCTTTTACGAAGCGAATTTACCTTTTGCGATTCGAGTTTCTGGTAAAAAGTTCTACGTGAAGTATTTATGTATCAGATGCTACTTAATTTTACATAAAATATTGATTAAATTTCAAGCTCCGCATAAAAATATTCGATGGAATGTTATTATTTCGATGAAACGCTTGAAAATGGAACGATATAAAGTAACATCGAATGACGAATAGATGCTTATCGATCGTAAAAAATATCTACGCATATGTATACCGTGTACTCAAATTCATCCACAGTGGTTATACCGCTCCTGGGCGAGGTAGCTTTATGTACGTGTACACATTTATATATCCACGTTAACCCGTTCGTAGCTCGATAAGGACTTCGCGCGTATGTCAAAATGTCGAACCAGTTCTGTCGCGCAAAGTTGATCTCCACGACCAAATGAAACCTTAACATTGTAGATAAAGTATTAAGTAAACACCATGATCGTAACTATAACCGTATATCTATGCGAGCCCCACTAAATCGTTAACCGCTGCGCGGCTATTTAGAAGTACCAAACGCGATAAATCGCCGGTAATAATTAATAAATGTTTACCATCGGCGTTCTAAGCAATCGCATAAATTTTCCATGTTAATGTTACGAGTAAAATTTGAACGTGGTGGTGGCACACCAGTGGTTTACGATTCGTCGAAAGGTCGTTCGCTGAAAGCGCGTGGCTTTTCGCGCTTTTTGTCGCAGGACTACCGCGACGTTGCGGTTAAAGAGCCAATCGTGACGTAAGAACGGTGCGGTCAACGCCTGCATTTAACATAGACCGGTGTGGTATTAACGTTCTACGACCGACGTTCCTTTTAAATCTCAACACTCCCACCGAGCATCTCTCTCCTACTTTATTGGGCTGGGTACCTTCAAAAGGAATTAAGAGAAAATTGAGTATATCTAGCGTATTGCTGCAGGACTGAGGAGTGTGAACGTCGATTTACGATAATCTACGAATAGGGAAATAAACGGTAATCGATTAAGATCGAAGCACGTGAGTGAAGTGTTAC
This sequence comes from Ampulex compressa, assembly GCA_038496175.1. Lineage (NCBI taxonomy): Eukaryota > Metazoa > Arthropoda > Insecta > Hymenoptera > Ampulicidae > Ampulex > Ampulex compressa. The sequence goes on from JBCFXI010001010.1 coordinate 18,717, forward strand.
TTTGAAGTCGCCCTGGGATATAAAGCATTCACCTTCCGATAACCGACGTTTTATTGAGATCTCGACGTTTTAACCGTACCTTAATCTCCTTTCCCGTGTAATCTCACGCGGTTAAATATCGGTATGCATTTTCTCGAGCTACGTAGAGCTTTGAAATTTTTCATACTCAGAGTTCAAAGTACTTGTTTTAAATTACGATGAAACGGTTAATCTATTTATAAAGTCGGAGCGGGTACGCTATTCAGAAGTCACGTATGGGATGCACTTTATCCTAAGGTATGCGTAAAATGTATCGCAGTGCCTTGAAGCCGCTATTAAAATAGATCCTACAATGAAGTACGTCGGTATCGAGGCGCAAAACGTAAAGTTAATCGAGTAAGTGATTCGTTTAATGGAAGGCTGTTAGATTTTTTTATTCGCTTCGACGTGGAATTTTAATACGCGATTTAAGCACCGGCCATTGGAGGCAGAACGAACCGCCGTATGCAGGAATAATACAGCATCATTTTTTTGTTACGTTCACGATAAACGTTGCGAATGTGTTCGTATAATGATTTTTTTGCTGCTACGTTTAAGTCCAATAAAGCTCGCCACTCATTGCGGCAATTTCATTGCAAGAAACTCCGCTATATTTAGGAAGAAAATCCGAGTACGAAGATCGGTATTAAAAGGTGTCTTATAAATGGCTGGCACGGTTTCAACTTTGGTTCATTGTGATCGCACAGCCTACCATTTACCATTTAAAACGGCTTCGTCATCACGGAGATCGTGGCATGTATTACCGCGTGGAGAAACTCAGAAGTATTGTCCGTATTTGACCTTTCGAACGTATAAAGTGCGGATTGAAATTTTCATCGGGTATCTTATAATAATTAATGGCTCAAGAATTGGGTTAACGTGTGGTCATGACGGCTGGCGGAAAATTATACCGCAAGGTAAAGTTTCTCAGTATTGTTTTCACGCGAAGCGCGGCCAACCCCTTCGTAACATCCTGCGATACGATTTCGCTCCAACGCGGTTAGGTAATTGGACAAATCCTTAAACCTAACAATTTAGCATTTATATTTTTGATAGTCGTGAAAGCGAGATAAAATATTTACAACTACTAAACCAGTCAAATCGACTCATCGATCTTTGGAAAACGCACAACCGTGTGATCGTTCATTTCCCCAAGTTTTCCATGTTTTTCTCGCAGTACGCGAATCACTATTTTCGCCAGTAATTATGAAAGTGATTCGAGGTAAAAAAAATTTATTTATCTCATACCTCGCACTGTATTCATTTCGATAAGAATAATGCGAAGCAAAGAAAAAAATATGCATTAGACGGCTCTTATATAAATTGGCACGTACAGATTCATCAACGAGCTCTTGCCTCTTTTTTCGTAAATATACGACTTTAGAGATGCATGCGGTAGGTATACGTAAATACGCCTGGAAATTGGACGGTAGTTGTAGTCTCGAAAAAGGGGGAAGACTCGTCCCTCGTGACTAGCTTCGCCGTGGCACCTGTTACCTCAACCGAAACAGGTGGCGCTCGATCGTATATAGGAACGTGTGGCGCATGGGACGGAGGCGACTAAATCCGCAGGTGCACCGCAAGACCGCTTCTTACCAATGCATCGTTTAGACTTTTCCTCCATTTCCACGCTTAAACTTAACGACCGTGCACTTCTGCGATAACGTTCACCTATGCGGCGTCTTCGAGCCTTAACTGGCCTGACAATAAATCTACCACTTGACGGACTAACTTTTTATCGTGAAACATAATTTGAGCTTCTATTCGATTATATATTAACTGCAGTTCGAAGCAGTTCGAAGTGTACGATAAAATCGGAGAAAATAAAGATTCAAATTAAGATATTAATATTTCTTAATGAAGTAAAACGCGCAAGCGTTCACGTTGATATTCGCGCTGTTTCGAAGTCATCGTCGTCCATAAAGGGCGAAAGGAGTTTTCTCACTGCTCGCCGGAACCACAACCCTGCCCGTCACGTGGAAAATCGCGCAAAGGCAAAGGTAACGATCCTCCATCGCAATCTCGGAAGCTTTGCTTCCCGGAGGATTTTATTTTCAGCGTGATTCCGCAGGTGCAATTGCACCTGCTCGGCGTTTCGCTCGCGCGTGCCCTTTCTTTCTCTCTTTCTTTATTTCTTTTCTTCTTTCCTTCCTTCCTTCTTTCCCGCGCTTCTCCCTGTCGTTTCCCACGAAGCCTCATTACGGACTTCCTTGCCGAGTTCCGCGGAATGTCAGACTCTCCACTGAAATATGCCGTGGGCGATTGGCCAAGGAACACAATCCGTCCAAAAATGGCCTCCGCTATCCGAATCGTTCTACGACACCTTCAACGCCATTCAATTTTAACAATATCTTCTACACAGCCATCGTGAAAAATTGCCGATCTTCGTATCATAAAAAATCATGCTCGATAGATATCGATCGTTGAGTTTATTGGGATAAAGATAAAAAAGATTGCACGCATTGGCCCTAGCACTGCCGAAGAAATCCGAACTTCCCCGATCGACGACAGTGGCGGTCAACCGCCATCCATCATCGAGTTCTTCCGTCCTCGGATCAGTTTCACGTCCCATTACGAGCCCCTTCATGTCGCCTTCGCGTTGTCCAAGCGCGTGTTCGTTGTTCGAATCTACAAATCCTTCGTAAAGCTATTCGTTATCCAAATTGTCCGTTCACCAGATCGTATACCAACCGAACTGTCCGTGAATCAGATTGTCCGTTAATTTAACTAGCGGTGAATCGAATTGTCCCTTAACCGAATTGGTAGTCGATCGGATCGTTCGTTAATCGGAGGATTCGTCGGTCGATCTGTTTGTTAACCAGATTGTTCGTTAAACGAATGTCTACTGTAGGAGGAAGCTCGCTACTCGACTGCTCGGTCAACATAGGCGGTGGCCCCGTTCGTGGAAAACTCCCGAGGGCCCTCCTTCAATATTTGCCGAGAGCCAGCGGGGGCGCGGCCCGTTACCTTACTAAGGGCACTGACAGGGAACGGGTAAGTACTCGGCCCATCGAGGAACGAAGCTACGCGCAAAGGGTTCCCGACTTTGGACCCGCTTCTCGCACGGTCGTAGCTTCGCAGGAGCAAGAGGATGTTTTCTTTACCTCCAAAGAATCTCGAAAGAAGCTCGAAAGAAGCTCGAAAGAAGCTGGAAAGACGGATATTGTCCAACGTGAAAAGTCGATGACTCGCTACGGTAACTAGGTGAAAACCGTAGGAACAAATAAAAACGGTTCGTATCGGTCGACGTTTAAGAGCGGGTACTTCAAGTACGTGTACCGAGTTTGCGACTTTGAACCTGCTCCTCGAATAGTCGTGGGATCGCAGGAGTTCGAGGATGTTTTCTTTATCTCGAGAGAAGCTCGAAAGAGCGATATTGACCGAGCGAAAGTCAGTGGGATAGCTAGATGGGAAACGTAGGAACGAATAAGAATTATTCGTATTGGTCGTTATTTACGAGTAGGTACTTGCAGTACGCGCGAAGAACTTCCGACTTGGACCCCCTTTTCGAACCGAGAGCGGTTATAAGTCCGCAAGAGTACGACGATGTTTTCTTCGGCCCGAGAGAACCTCGAGAGACTGATATCGAGTAGCCGACAACCGATGACTCGGCTTGGCAAGTGGCTGGAAAACGTGGAAACAGGTATAAATCTATTAGCTCTCGCTCGACTCTCTTTTCCTATTCGCCACGTTTAATATCGGCTCGACGATGACGTATTTTTCCAGTCATCCGTTGCCAAAACACGTTATGATTTCTTCGATAACCTGACGGATCGACGACCAAAATGCGGTAGAGTACCGAAGCCACTTTCAATCTCGATACAAATAGAATCTTGAAAATTACGTTTTATCGTGATTACTCTTATTTATTGATTTTACCAGAAAGTATTTTCGGTTTTCAAATCTCGCTTGGGTCAATTTTTTGTCGATGAGGACCAAAAGTTTTATGAACGTGCAAATGTAAAATTGCCGGAAGAATGGCAAAAGGTCATCGAACAAACTCTGTTCTTTGCATAAAAACACGAGTTCTATTTCGCGCTACAAAATCGAAATGACATTCTTACCAACCCCATACGTAAACGAAAGAAGGATTTACGTATCTATATGTACAGCAATACAAAAACGCACGTCTTCGATCCACAAGCCGAGGTACCGACCGCGACGATCGATCCGCCAAGCCGACAACTGGCAGGGCAACGAAGTTCGCTCCTTTTTATTACTCATTATCCGAGAACACGGTTAATCCTATCCCACGGATAGCGAGTTCCCCGAATAATTGCCGCTCTGCTTCTCCTCGCTCCGCCGGAGTGCCGATCTTCATTGAACGGCATAAAAAAAGTGTTAATGCCAGAGCTGCCTGTATCGTTCCACCACCGAAACCGGAATTAATACCAGAGCGGCCATTGACGTTTAGTTTCCTCCGACGTCTTGCACGATTTTGTTGCTGGCTTCGTACAGTTACACGGAAGCCATAACTTCCCGCCAAGATTAACAAGGATAACGATCGCCGATATAGCCGATACTTTGGTCTCAAGATTGGATTTTCACTTTTCACGGCCCGAGCGTCTTTCCAATCCTCGAGTATTTTGCTCATTTTTGCAAATTCATTTGCCGTTTATCTTGAACGGGAATTAAACGCCGATTCGATCGTCTCCGTGAAATATAATCTTTTTAGGAGGAGACTTGTAATTTTATCGTTTTATTATTTTAACGATTCTCTTTTTTCGTCCAGTACGGTTTGGTGTCCGAAGACGTTTTAAGTTCCAGGATCCATCGCGTCGTCTCTTTTCTCCGACACATTGACCCGTTGCTGTCTGAAAATTGATCATGCTAATCCAATCGTAACGTGGACGTGTAACCGTGGACGGAAATAAATCGTCATGGAAAGTGGGAGTATAAGCGAAACTACTTTCCTCCGATCTCGTTAAACGACTTACAATCTTCGATAATATCACATTCGAGCATTGTAAAAACAGCATAGCATACATTCGCATCCAGTGAGATCAATCGTGTACTCCAAAGTAAATCCTTACGATGCTACGATTAAAACAATTCGAAGACTCAAGGATTCAAATAGTTTTAATAATTATTAATACTCGTAAACATCGCGCATCCTGTCGCATACGTATTCCTCCAAGGGGATAGAAACGAATCAGCATGGTTAACTTAAGACTTCGAGTCATTCGTCTCATCGCACATCATAGACCGGATAATCGACTACCATCGTCGACTACATTAGACTTTATCAACTCCCTCTACCTCTCCATTCGCGGAATTAATCAATTTGGCAAACGACCGACTCCCATTGGGATAAACATCCACAACGCCTCGACCATTTGGCTCTCGCCAATTCCTCCTCCAGACTCGTCGAAGGAAAAGGTACGAATCCCGTCCGGTCCACGGAGATTTTTAATCCAAATTACGAGGTGGAGGGGAGTCGTTAATGGGACTCGGTGTTCCGGCAAAAGGCGAGCGCAAAAGGATAAGGAAATCCAAGGTGGAATTATGCAGATTGTAGGTTGGAATCCATCTCCCGATGGGCTCGATGGGCTCTCGCTCGAACGTACGTGAGTTCATCCGAGCTGTGCCCAGGATGCCGGGGCCTGGGCCCTGCATTTACCAACCGCCCTACCATCCCTCCTACCTGTCCGTTTCGATTCCCCCACCCGCCTTTCGCTCTCTGCTCAATATCCGATATACACTTATCCGCGAGGAACGTATCTATCCTTCGAGGAGGACGAAATTAGCCGACGTAACGAACCTAATGCCGTGCCTCCAAATTGAGACCTGGATCCTCCTCGAATAATGCGCCTATAATGCACGGCCCTTGAGAGAAAAATGGGGATCGAGGGAGGATTTATAGGTAGTTCTGTGGTAACCCGTGGCCGCTTTTAGGTCCGGAGGGAGGTCGAGAGTTGAGGAATCCTTTTACGGGCACTCGATGTAACTGCTATTGAATAATGGCCAATAAAGAAATTGGTACTTGTTCCTACGTTTTTTTAACCGGTTACCGTGCCGAGTTATCGGTTGTTAGCTACTCGATATCCGCCGTTCGAGCTTCCTCCGCGGTAATGAAAATTGCCTCGTATTTCTTTGATCTTATGGCTACCCTAGGATGGAGGGTAGCTCTAAAATGAGGGATCCTTGAGAAATATTCAAAGTGCTTGCCGTTAAATAATGACCGATAAAAAGGTTCGTTACTCGTTCCTACGTTTTTCACCTTACGATTACTAGACCGAGTCGGTATCGGCTTTCCACGCGCGTCTTTTAAGATTCTCTGGCGATAATGAAAATGTCCTCGTATTCCTGTTAGCTTATGGCCGCTCTCGGGTCGAGAAAGAGGTTCGAAGTTGAGGGATCTTTTAACCCAGGATTGGTCGACGCGTTGCTGGCGGTCATACGCGACGAATTGTATTTTTTTTACGTAGAAGATATTCCTCTTTTTATTCCGTATTTAATACCGTAAAAATACATTTTGTTATCGATTGAATGCGCGTTTTCCATTCGTATCTGGTCGTGGTATCGTTCCTTTCTTCACATTCCAATTCGACTAATAACAACGCGTCCGACGCATAAATAAATCGCGCACGATAAATATAAAATTTGTTGTAAAGACAAATTCCGGAAAAAATATCGGAAAAAAATGCCATTCTTCTTATTCGCTTCGAACAAAGAATCCCCTTGGAGATCTTTACGTCGTCGATAACGGCCCTGGTGCAATTTGCATTGGCCACGCCCGCTTTACAGGTACTCAAAGTACCTGCCGTTAAATACCGTGATCGATATCCAAAAACGATGTAATCGGTCGGCGCAACGAATCCCGATCTCGTGACTCGGAATTGAGAGCCGAATCCTCTTGGAATAATCCGTGGGTATTGCGATGCATAGGTCGTGAGAGAAAAATGGGAAACGAGAAAGGGGCTTTCTGAAGGATTTATGCTGGCGCGTAATGTATGGATATATATGCAGGGCCCGAAAAGTAAAAAATAGGTCGCCCGTGGCGAGTAGGTGTCACGGCCTGCTGCGAGGAAAGGAATTAAAAGAACTCGAGCCGCAGAGGCGAATCGAGTCTAGCGCAACGAGTTTCGTCGCTCGAGAACGATTATGTTATAATCGTAGCTATTGGGTGAAACTGAAAGAGACGTTGGCTTTTTAAAGGAAGCGTTTCACATCTCGATCGGTTTTTATCCTTCGACTTGGGATCGATAATTTAATATTCGAGGAATAATGTATTCGATCAAGTTATGCCGAGTTTCTACGACTTTTTTTATTGTGTAAGAAGTCGTATTAAAGATGTAACGTATAAGAAAATAATACATTGCTTTTAGATCGTTCCTGTAGGATATAAGATTCTTGAGGAATCATTTCTCGAAGAAGAAGCTCGACGATTCTGCTTTTATAACTGCGCATAAATCCGTTTAGATTTATATAGGGACGACAAATTTACGGTCAATATCGCGTATATTTTGTCCGCACCTCCGGACCTTAAAGCGATTCACGCACACGTCCAACCTGGTGATACGAGAAATTTGCGTCGTAGCGGTATTGTATTTTAAGCTTTAAGAATCTCCCTTCGTAACTCGTGAATTTCACATCTCCCGGCGCTTATCATAACATTTGGTCGTATCCACGGCGTAAAAGTAACGACTACCGCGACGAGGCATTACGGCCATTACGGAATCCGCCTTACGCTTGGGAAAACCAGTTTTCGCTCGCGCTTAACTTTATGTAGGTCCCTCGCGATTGAGACGATCGTACTTTCCAGACAATTGATTGGAGAATGGGGAATCGATAAGTATAAAAGGAAGATCCGCGTTCAATACCGTATTCAAAATCGCATTCAAAATCGACGTTCAATATCGCATTGAAAGTCGGCATTGAATATCGCCCGTAAAGCGAAAATCGCGATATCGAATGGCAAATTCTTAACGCGAGAGCAGTCTGTGTGTGTAAAGTAGGTAAAAACAACAATGGATGCGAGAGTGTATAATTATCCGGGGTAATGGGCGATCGCGCGAAATTGGATGAGAATCAGCGCGAAATTTTCATCCGAGAATCGCTTAAAACGTCGCGTTTGTCGACCAGGACGTGGGAGATGCGTGCTACGGATTAACCCATTTCTTGCCAACGTGGATCGAGACAATTCCACGGAATCGCGGATCGGAGTGATGGTAAAAAACACGATGAAACAAATAGTAACGATAGAAGTATAATAAAAAGATATAAGGTAGAAAGAAAAAAAATTAGCGGATAAAGAAATGTTTTCTCGGATGTCGCGTGGACGCAATGGTTAAGAAATACGCTGGGGTGGAAATTAGAATCGAATAATATTCGTATCGAGATATTCAAAACAAATGGAATAAAAGTATAACGAAAAAGATATTTAAGCACAGCTTAACGATATTAATCGTTCTCGAATAAAACACCGGAGAGATTTCATGGGAAACAAATATTTTTTGCAACATTTGCTTCGAAAGGTCAATTTTAGATCGCCGTATGACGCGAGGAAATTGCCCAATATCTTCAGCCTAGACTATACGTTTTACTTCACCGCACTAGGGCGCAAAGTCCTCTATTATTAAACGGTTTTAACTTAAATCCCTCACGTAGACGTAGTAAGTTCACAACTCGGTCGGTCATAACTTCATTACACAACGTAACCTGAACGTGTGCAGAGTACGATTAAAGTTCCTCTCAAATCGTACTATCAAGGCGGGGCTAGCAGAAACCAATGTATCCTATAGGTGAACTAAGTAGCAAATCCGATAATAGCGGTCCAGATTAATGTCGCATTGACGAGAGGACTCGTGTAGTCGTCGGTTACTCGTTCATGGCTCGTAGCAACAACCACCATATTCGTCAACCACCAAGTTCGCGTTGCAACGACACGATCGTCGAATAATTCGCCCCTTAGCCCACTTTTAGCATAAACTACCATTTCCTCAAAGGCTATTGACACACGGAGAGTATTGGGTCAAAACTGGGTCAAAACGCGATGTAGAGGTAATTTTTTTCAGCCAACCAGTGGTTCAAAAGTGTTCGCATCCTGCTTCCGGCAATACGCAAGGGCGTAACACCCCGTAATGGTTTTTCGCGATGGCGAGACGGTCGGAAATTTTGCACCCGGTGAACCTTGTCCTCGGGCGTCGCTTCGCTCCTCTATTTTCATTCCTGGAAGATAGCTCAGGCCTGCCCCGGCGATCCGGTTTACCTATCTCGTCCAATAAACATCGGGCCATCCTCGTGAAAACTCCCAGCCTCCGTGGCTCGGTTTCTCGCGTAACTCGCACGATATCACTTGACCGTGAAAGAAGTCATTTACGATCCTCTAATTGCGACCCGCCAGGATACAAAACGGCCGCCTTTCAGCGGTACCGTTTCTTAACCTCCTGTATACTCCTCTAACTTTCAACTCGCGCACCGATATATCGATATTTTGCAAATTTTCTTTATGCCAATCAACGTACGATCAATTCGAATATCGAACTTAAAGGTCTCGTGGTTCGATGAGGACTCGGCTCCAAAGTCGAAACGTGGCGCTTCCTTTTTTGCTCGAGATAGTGGCTCCAAAAGAAGCGCAGTAAGAATTTGGAAAATATGGACATTTTATTCGATAATTTGATTTTTCTCCACAAGGCGATATATAGCGATTGGTTACTAAAAATACAATACATAATACTATTCTCGATAACGGTCGTACGCTTTAAAATATGAAAGTAAATGCTTTTGCGAGTTATCCGCGGATAGAAGCTAATGGAATCATCTTCCGCGATTCTCATTATTTTTTCCTCTATCGATGTTACGGCAAAAATCCTGGCCATGGAGGTAAAGGATGATCCTCGATCCTCTCTCTCGAGTGGATACTCAATGCCAATCGTTTAATTACTCCATCGAGGAATATTAATGCGCCGAGAGATCAAAGGAAACGCCTATAATCGATACGCGAACCGTTATCGGAAGAGATTGCTCGATCGATCCGCGAATCTAAGTAGGTACCTCCTACAAAGTGAAGACGAAGAATCAGAAGTCTGATCAACGTCTAATAGGCTAATGGAAGAAGAAGGTCATCGGAAATACTTCGAGGGGTTCATATTCCGAACGAGGATAATATGTAACCACATCCCGAGCCTCGATCTATCCAACTCCAATTAAACTCTCTCAAACAACTTATATTTATCTTGCGTCCTGAAACTCGGATCGCGGTTTATAATCAAAGTATACCTCAAAGTACACGCAAAAGCGACCGAAAGGATTTTCTCGTAAATTTATTTCTAACACTCGGAAATGGAAAATTAATCCGAAGGTCCATTATTTCGCGTATACCATTACTTCAAAGTATCGAGATCAAATAGCATCGTGTACAAAATCCTACTCGACGTATCATTATAAACGATCTATGCTTTTTCGCGAGAGATATCCATCTCGATCCAAGGAATAAAATTGTGAGAAGTTGTTCCGTCTTTATCGGGAAAAAAGGAGATCCTGGAAAGGGCGAGGGGGTGACGGCGTCACCTTGATAATCGGGCCTGAATGGGAAGCCGTAACAATGCCTACACCGGTTTACAATGCGCGGCATCCCTGGAATTTCGTGGGGCAAAGAAACTTCATTAAGAGTCATTACGAAATAACCGAGATAGGAGGTACGCCCTTGTAGTGGATGGGGGCTCAAATTTCCACGCGGTGGATCGGAGCTCAAATCTCTCTCCATTATCTCTGGATTATTTTATAACATCGTACCATCGTAGTTCTGGCGTTTCAGATCTTATCCTCGCTGTAAAACCACAGGCCGCTTTTCGGATGCAATTAAGTACGCCGCCTGTTTAGAAATAAAGAGGACAAGGAAGAAGTATCGGCAGATCGATATAATGATCAGCATCCTGCGATAAAATCGTGGAAAATCATGGAAGGCGCGGCGTCGTCGTAAAATTAAGTAACCGATCTAAAAAATAATTGACCAGCTACCTTGATAGTTCTAGGTTTCCATAGTCGCCATTCTCATCGTACTTCATCTCTACTTTCAATTTTTGTTTAACGATTACCTCTGTCTTCGACGAATTTTATTTTACCGGTTGGTATCGATTATCTCGCTCTTCTCATTCGTCAACTCTCGCTTTCCATCGATTCCTCTAGAAATCGTGTTCCGTTTAGCGATCGACATTCGGAGACGAGGAACGATACATAATCGATATACCCAGTTTCGGGTACCTCTGGAAATCTTGAAAAGATCGCACCGACGTTGGTGGTACTCGTGAATTGGATAGAATTTCACCGCTCTCAAATTCGTTACTGCGGGTAGATGCTTTAAAACGGATTCTGCTGAGAAGTCGCGGTCCGGAAAGGACAAAAATGGAACGATCGAGGCATCCGGCGCCAGGCACCGTCGAAAGATCCCGCTGACGCCAGTAGAAATCGGGAATTCAGGTAGTGGCGGGCTCGGTTAGTCGCGGGAAAGGCACGGCGGCGGGAACGGCTCGGTCCCGGGGACTGTAATTTAGAGAAAAACGCTCGGTCGGGCCCGCGGGGCCCTACTTTTCGTGCCCGCCGACCCGCCTACCCGCCTACCTGGCCTCTATTACCGCGCCGGATCGGGAACGACTTGTGCCTCGCTCTCCAGAGCAGCCTACATCCTCCTCTCTCCTCCCTCTTCTCTCTTTCCTTCGCCTCCTCGCTCCCTCTATCGCTCTTTCTCTCCTTCTTCTTCCCCTCTTTTCTCCTTGCTCTCTCGTCTCTCTCTCTCTCTCTCTCTCTCTCTCCCTCTTTCGCTCTTCTTCTCCACCTCGTATTTCACTCGACTACGCACTAAAGTGTGCACCTACCGCGGCTCGCTCGAATCGCGACCGACTTCTACGCGGTGGCTTTCCTCTCGCGCCGATTTCGAGTCGTGGATGTACGCTGCGTCGCGACCGATTTGGGTGCGCGGATGAAGCTTCGTTGGGAGGATGGGCAGGTGGTATCGAGAGTAATTTGCGTGGATGGGCGAAAGTGCTTTGGGATCGTGGATATTTCGCGTCGAGAGTAATTTACGTGTATGGACGAAGGTGCTTTGGGACGGTGGGTATTTCGCGTTGAGAGTGATTTGCGTGGATGGTACGGGAAACAAAGCAGCATCGCCGGTACTTGCAGGGTGAATTTCCCTATCTATGGTACGGGTCAAAACTTTGGCGCCTATAGAATTTACCGACGCCAAGTATCCGAAGATTTTTATCGTTTTCATCGAGTACTTGGATGTCGAATCGTTCGAGTATCGTCGAAATATACTTTCCCTCGCTCATCCTCCTACTCGAAGGATAGCGCATGCGCGTCTTGCATAAATTCATACGATCTTCACGAACGCATTTACGCGGCATCTTGGAATCCCGTATACGTCCTCGCGGTTCTTTATGGAAAAAACACGTATCGCGCAGCGTCATCCGCGCGAGCTCTAAGAGGGAGAAGGATGACGACGATGAGCCGCAAAACGAGCATCGCACTGGTACGCCGACTCTACGCTGGATTACAATTAAGGGCGTTTGTAAATTGCCCTTTTCAAAAAGCCCTCCCTTTTCCAACGACCTATCGATCATCGCGAATGCCACGAGGAAGGCATTGAATAACCCTCCCAGGAAATAAAACGATTTTCACTCCGTACCACCCGGCCCTCGGCTCTCCTGCGCCTCTTCCTCGGCTACGTGCCCCCCTCGAATGCCCCGTCCTTGGGAGTTTCTTCTCGGAAAGGTCTTCATTCGCGAGTCCTGCCAATTACGAGACTCGTTCGCGAGATTGCGCCCGATAGGGAACGGCGGAGGCACGGCGCAGCGCTGCGCAGCCGCAACCAAGTGATTTTGAGCGCGACGGACTCGATGCGGCCTGGGAATTTTAACCCACTGATTAGTGAGCTGTTTCATTAATGATATTGGATACGCCACATTACCGATCCGGAGTCTATAATGCGCGATGCGATGGCTCTTATCGGTGGTTTTATCCGCGGTATTTGTGTACCTTTTTGTCCGCGAAACGATCGCGATGCGATGAACGTAACTTCCTAGTACGATCGATACGCTGAAACTAGTAGCCACTTTTCAGACGCGTTAAGATGTACCGAATATGTACTTAAAGAGAAAGAGGATGAAGGAAGAATAGAATCGATGGATCGATACGGTCATCCGTATATTGGAAGAAGATTGAAGAAAAGTTGAGAAAATACTCCATCTCGATCGTTCTACAATTTTTCGAAGAAACGACCGACTAGTTATTTTGGCCGGTCCGGTAAGTTTAGCGTTGATACAGATTCGATGCGGCCTGGGAATTTTAATCCTCCGATTAGTGAGCTGTTTCATTAACGATATTCGACACGCCATACAGCCGATGCGGCGTGTATAACGCTCGATATAAAGGCTGAGCTTAATTAAAGTAATCTCCAAATGCAATTGATAGATATATTATATCTGGTACAGACTCGACGAGGCTCGAGAATTTCGACTCTTTAATTAATGAGGTATTTGATGCATCGCACGCGATACGTCACATGCCATATATTTATATATAATATCACGTGTATCGGGTTGGCAAAGAGGTATTTCAGGTTTTCGAACATAGATGGGGTCGTCATTTTTTGTAAGAATTTCCGAAATTTCAAGAGCGCGGAATTATGAAGTTGGAAATGGAATACATATATGTATAACGCACGATAAAATGGCTCTCATCGACATTTCTATGCGCACTGTCGTACGTAACCTCGAGCCTTCTATACGATTAAAGAAGGGGGTTCCGAGTGTCCAAGCGGAATTCTCCAGGTTGATACCCCGCTTACTTGGGAATTAACGCGGGGCGTTGTTCTCCGGCTTATTCGATCGCTGGTCCTAATTAAAAAACACAGGGTAACGCGGTTGTTCGTGAACGGATATCGATAATGCGATCGGCGTGGTTTACGAGCGACTCGCGCTATCGATGGCTACGCGCGCTTGTCGGTACCGTTACACAACGCGGCCTACCGGAATATTTGTAGTACAAATTTATACCATACGCGTGCTGCAATACTGCATCAATGCCGTCGATTTCAAGGCGCATCGTTCGTCTCGGCGGTCGGCACGCGCTGGCGGATTATCGTGCGGATAAGAGTTACTTCGAGTTTACATCTACTTTATCGATCGACGATTTTAATTGCGATAAGTAATACCGTGAAGCGACGTTACTCTTCAAAGTACACGCGATACGTTACGTCATTTTGACTATCCGTCATTTTATCGGATGTATTTGTATGATTCCGTGTATAATGTTATTTGATTAAAAAATGTAACTCTATGGTAACGCATGTATAAAAATTTGAATAAAAATTGTGAAAAAATTCATACGATAGCTCAGAATATCGGATCGTAAATACATCCCAATTCCTCTACCGGAATTCAAGAAGATCGTGAGCTTTCGATCGCTTAATCCACCACAATGACCTACAGAGATACATTTGTATGGTGAGAGTGAAAGAGGAGGAGAAGAGAAGGGGCGTGGTAACGACTTGGGTTCTTGTTCGCACCGTGGTAACTTTTGTCATCGACGGAGTCACCAACCGCCTAGGCGGAAGATTCATATCGCGGCCATTGTCCAGGACGACGGTCCTCTCGTGCGGAGCAAGCTTTACCCGTCAAGTCCCAGTGTCCTTTTTGCAGGACATCCGATTTTCGCGTAATAACCTGCACTGGCGCATTTTATCACGCTTATTTCATGTTTTGCTTCCTTTCCGAATGATTCGTAGATATTTCAAGGTTTTTATTTCGGGTAGCCTGTAGCACTACTATCGTGAAGTTGGATTTCGTATGTCAAGAACTATTTATCTTAGTTTCCCATAGTTTTATTTTCTCTCGGGTAAATCTTATATCGGTTCATGTCGCAGCAACAACATTGTCGAACGATTCGCCCGTATTTGTAGGATAAACTACTGTTTCATCAAGCTTTTTCAACGACACAAACGAGTTTGTTAGCGAAATTCAAAGTTGAGTCTGTAAATCAAAAATATTCAGGAATATTCGCAAAAACTCGGTCCAAATACTTCGCATAAAATAATTGCAGCGAATGCAAAAATTTTAAAGCAATTTTCGGAGAATAAATTGGGACTTAATGGGTTAAGATGCTGCCGGCCGTGCACGGAAGACACGCCACGATAAATGATTCCTTCCACGAATTTTTCCCAGTGCAAACGTCGGCGAAACGTCGACGGGACAAAGCGGTATATCGGGTCCGCTTCGGAAGTTGCGACCATTTTGCGGTCCGCAACTTTTTGTACGAGCAAACCGTGCAAGTCAATCCCAAAGTATTACTTTATATTCTCGACCTCGAAGGAAGTAGTATAGTCAACCCTAAAGCACTATGTTGCATACAACTTGCGCGTACGATTTAAGAGAAATAAAACTCGATGAGCCTTTTCAAACGATGTCGTAACGTTGGCAAGAGTGGAAGAACAAACTAATCGTTAAAGGACACTTAATTTTAATTTTATATTTAATATATAAGAAAGTAGTACTCGCTTTTGCGTTCACTTTCATTTCCTCGCTTCTCATCGGAATACACGGGGGTGGTGCGTGGCATTGACTTCGTAACGCGCGGAATGGACTTTTACTTTTACGCGAGTAAATCGTGCAAATCGAACTTGAGGCAGTATTCCTTTATCGCATTCGCCTTCATTTTCTCGCTTTCACCGGAATGAACGAGTAACTCGCCTCGATTTTGCGATGCGAGTATCCACTCGAGCCTTTCGTCCGCCTTACTCAACTACCCCCATCGTCACGGAAGATCTTTCAAAGTTTGTTTTAACAATCGATGGAATATTTTATCCATTGGCGAGTATTTTCCGATAAATTCATCATTTCTGTCAATTCTTGGATTTTTTCGACAAGTGGAGATGCTGAACTATGGTATTTGCGACGTCGAGATTCTCCTCTTCGAATCGAGATAACCGTGCTACATTTAACGCGACACTGATATTTCCTTCCCTTATAAACCATAACACCGTCTCCTCGAAATTGGACTTACATCGTCAAAAAAAAACCCGCTCCTTCCCCATCTTCCAACGAAATCCTTCGGAATAGAATTCCGCGTAGGTCGTAATAGTCGCGAGTGCAGCTGCCAACCGCCAAGGGCTGGAGCTTGGCACCTACCTAGGGCCTAAATCCGTCATAGGGAGATGACGGCTTTACTTTCCCGAGAGGAGTCTGGAAAAGAAGGCGCCGCGAGGCGAGGATGCTGGAAAGGCGCGGAATGGGGTGCGAAAATGTCCCGACATCTGCTGCCTCCTCCTTGCCTCGTGGAAATTATTAATCCCGTCAAAAGTACTAAATCATATCTCAGGGAGGGAGCGAGGAGGCGAAGGAGGCCTGACCTTGATTTAGACTCGCGGACACCCTTACCCGAAAGACGTTCTCAATATTTATGACCCCCCGCGAATTGCCGCTCGCTGCCGCCGACTTCCGTCGCACCTGCGCGCCAAAGGATTCTCCTCGCGCGGCTCCAGTCCTGGAGAAATCGAGAGTCTGCGGATGCGCGTCTGTATAACCTCTGCACTCGAAACTCACTCTCTTGCGAATCGTGTCGTATCAATATTGATAAATACATTCGATGTTGAGTCAATAGCGTTGGCTGGTGTTGAGTATAGATTTAAAATAGTTCGATAAAGTTACCCGAGTTAAAATTATCGATCGAATATTAGGTTGTCCTAATATCATCGTAGTATAAATATATAAATATATATATATATACATACATATCTACTATTTATATTACCATCTTTCATTCATCTCTACCCCCCTCCCTCTCTCTCTCTCTCCTCCTTCTCCTCCTTCCGCCTCCATCATACATGCATACGTACATCCATGTACGTAGAAGGACGAACGAAAGATAGCAGCGATCTCGAGGGAGAATAACGCATTCCAGTTGGCGAGCGAATTTTGCGCCACACGGTATCCCGGCGGAACGAGCGTCCACCGTAGGGGCCCCCGGCATTCCCCCGCTGGCCGGCGTAAGCGCAGGTAGAAACCGAGAGAAAATACGGGGCTTAATGAATCGGCCGTGTACTGACCTCATCTCGTCCAGTAATGGAATTTCAAAACACGACGGCAGCACGCTTCTCTCCTCCTGCCGCTTTTCGCCCCTAAAACTCCATCCGTCACTGGCCCCGGCGTCCTTTTCTACCCCCTCCCCCCTCCCTCCTTCCACACCGCGCCTCCTCCACGCTCATATTTTTCGCTAGCCTCAAATTGCATTTTTCAGGCCGCTCCTCCGTCGCTTTAATTACATATGTAGGCCCTCGTTTTTTATGCAAGGACTAATCACGACGGCGCGTGGCCGCGAAACGAGGATCGATCGAGCGACGAATCGCGTCCCGTTGACCCTTTCCTTCCTCGGGCTCCGCGCTGCTTCCAGCCCGATCCAGCACGATGGAGATGTTCGGTTGACGGATTTTGCGCGCCGGAGTATCGCGAATTCCGCGGTATGATGAAAGGTATTCGCGATGTTAGCGATAGGAGTATCGAAACTTCTTACCTTTTTAGAAGAATCATAGGAATTGCGTGGGACATTTTAAGCTTATGCTATAAACGAAGCGATAATGATAATCGTGAGGACTTTTAACGGAAGCTATGGGGATGTAGGGAAGATATCTGATTTTTTATTTTTATGCGGTACGAGTCCGTTTATCTACTCGTCGTAATATGTGAAATATTTAAGATTTTGTCATCCGTGTCTAATCGAACGTAAGATGACTTACTTTTCGTTTCAAATAAGACTCGTACCACGTTATTAAAAAACAAAGTGGCTAGGTTCAAACTTTATCGATCGTCTTTAGGGTGTTTTCGGTGCGATGTACGCGTTACCATTTAGCTGGCGAGAAATCCACATCGAAAGGATGCGTTCCAGACTAAACAGCCTTGGCGGTGGATGTCGGAGATGAAACGAACGAACGAACGATCCACGGGGCCGCGAGCGCCGTCGAGGCGACGGTCCATTTATGATTGGTACGAGTCCCAGGATAGTCGTTTAACGAACGGACCGGCACGGGACTCCCCCGCGAGCGTTCCAGCACGGACAGTGGCGGATTAAGCGATTGGTGACTCGCGACTGCGGCCGCCTTTAAAGGGCCCTCCTTGAAATTGATAAAAAAAAAAAAAAAAACACGCACGCGCTCTCGAGAGTTCCATCGAATATTTCGTGAAAACAGGCGCAAGGTGATTTCTTATGAAAAAATAAAGAAGGACGCGTATAACGAACTTTTTATATAAATATATCAAATATGTATAAACATATATAAATAAAAAAAAGACGCGTATAACGAAAGAAAAAATGTCGCGCATCTATCATTTCCTTGTAAAACAAAATAAACTTTTGGAACGACCTAACGGAATAAACTTTTTCACACTCGACTCGGCTTTCCATAAAATCGAGTACGAAAGTCCGCCGTATTTTTATGACAATGTTACGCTTCGTCGAGCGACGCGTAAGAATGAGAAAGTTTTATTCCGTGTTTTTCATTCTTATTCTTTCATAAGCAATCGCGTGCCGTCCTTTCTTATCCATTATCGTAGTCTGGATCTCGTATACGCGTACCAAAATGTTGGCGACGCTCGTCCGACGACGCGATTCTACTCGAGCCAACTCCTGGAGCGATCCACCCACAAAGCGGATAGCCGACGGCGATTAAACGCAAGGCGCCTCTGATGATATCGCCGTGAACGGCACAATACTTCGAAACAATGCGCGAAAAACCGTTACGCACTTAGGGAAATAATAGCCGCGGGCGAGAAGTAGGAGGGGAGACATCGCGGACGATCGTGGAAAATAATGTCCTTTGGCAACGAAATTTCTACGGATCGATGAAACGGGTCCGAATCCGCGATAACTTTCTTCGTCGCTTCGCGCGAATCGCTGTATGGAAGGCGGTGTGTATTGAAAAGTAATATCGGCTGGCAGTAATACGGATTACGATCGCAATTTCGATCGAGCGATGAAACGGATATAAACTCGCGATAATAATATTCGTCTCTGGAACTCGATGTCACGATGATCGGAATCGATTTATCGAAAAATTGGTATTTATTCGAAGAAATAATATCGTCTGGAAAGGATCCATGAATCGACATAAATCCGCATTAAGTTTGACTCGCTTTCGCACTGAAAATCACGATCGCTCCCTGAAAAATTAGTTTACGTTTTAAAATATGATATTGTTCGCTAACGATACGCGTTAAAATTGCGATGTTTCTTGATTACCAAAATGAATACAAATGGAGGATAATTTAATTTGTTGTTCGAGGCACCTGCGCTTCGTTGGGCCCGAGCCCCGCGCTTCTTGCGCCTCTGCAATGATCCGCCACTGAGCGTAGGAAAGCTTAATTCGCCCGTAGCGCCGGATATATTAATTAACGATGGCCCGACTTGCAACCCAATTTAGAAACGAGCACCTTGTTTGCATACAAAAGAGCGTCACAGGGCGCGTTCGCACCCTCGATTCGGCGTCGATATCAAGGGCTTTTGGCGGAAACTGCCGAATCTCGTGAAAGTCCTTGCGAGCGTTTAACCCTTACTCAGCTTATTTCTCCGGGATGCGGGATTTTACGACGAAAAAAATCTCTCGTCGCACCGAAATTACGTTGTAAGAGAAAATTTAATGGAATAAAATTGGCGAAGTTCTTCGAACAGAAATCATTGCATTTCGAGTTATTTTAATAAGTCAAGATAAGATAAAGAACATCCTACTATGCATACGTATATAAGTAAATACCAAAAGACGGAGTGAGTTTTATTACGTTATACCTCGAGGAGTCATAAATAGAATCTTACGAAGCCTGTTCCAGAGATCTCAACGCGCGTAGTTACTTATAGAAGTTGCATGCATCGCGTTATTTCAAAATCGTGCAAAAATGAGCATGTGAAAAAAAAGTACTCTCAAAGTAACGGTCGCGCAATGCGCGAAGTGATATTTCGTCCAAGACGATCGTTTCGATCGAAGGAACTCCTCCCTCGAAGCATGGATGTCTTTCGTGGCTAAGAGGGCCCGCGAATATTCCCCCGGCATTACCGGCTCTCGCTTACCAGCTTCTTCCTGAATTTAATTAAGAACTCGAACGGGCGAAAGTACGTGGAATAATCAATTCGGAACGTATGTCACTCGTGATGGCTATGGGACCAACGTTTGATGGCGAATACTCGAGTGGAAAATCCTATTGGTTACGTGACTTAATCCGAGTAATACCTGGACTGGCTTCGTAAAGTTTCATCGATAAAGTCTTTTTTCCGCTCGCATTCGAACGAAACGACTTTTCATACGAACGAAACCGATGCGGAATCCGTAATCGAATACCTTGAATTACCTTTCGACCATTTTCTCTTCCACTCGCTGAACGTAGAAAGACGTTTACGATTCGGGTATTATTCCATAAAATTCCGTATAAAATTAATGGTGCGGGCAAAATAATTTTGATGATCTCTACGATCGTTAACAATGCTGAATATACTATTTCGAGTTTACCGACGCGCGTAAGAATTTCTCGTTTACCGTCGAGCACTTCAAACAAACACTGCCGGAAAAGGAATACGCGGAATATGCAGAGTTTATGGTTCGGGTATTACGAGTGTGAGCCAAGGCTGAAGATGGTTCCAACACTTTCGTTCTGGGAATTATAGTCTCGAAGGCGAACCAAGGTCGGGACGATCTCGAGAGTTTAACTGCAAGAAGCTACGCGCGATGATAAAATAAAGTTCCAGTATAACCCAACATTAGTAACGTGGAATCTCGAAATTCCCGTATACTCTAAACTGCGGATAACTTTAAACCTTTGAACAAATAAAAAAACTCGTTACCGAGTTCTCTATATTTTGTCGATCGTTCGATTTTGATTTTTTTGTTCATGCAACTAAATAATGCGTGGTTCAATATAGGTAAGAAATATCAAATTTTATATAATACATGGTTATACCTTGAGTCTCGTGGACTTTCGTATATTTTTCAACCTTATCGATACCGGATTAACGATAAAGTATTCGATGTATTCCTAGTCCAATTTCTATATCTATATCTGACTTATTCAATTTTATTCGGTCCATTATTTTATTCCGATCATCGACATTCAATTGTTTCGGAACATTTTGAACCGAACCGCGGTATTCGAGCAGTGACCCAATATCAGAACAACCGGTATCACGGTCCTATCATCCGACACGCGTTGGATCGACACAGCAGAGCCATTACCCCTGGCAGGAGGCTAAGCCAGAAAGCTATGCCTCGGTTTTCAGGCGGGTTGCATTGTCGCAGGCGACGAGGGCACTTTGTCGTTCCGCGGCAGTGGTTTCCAACCGGTGTCAGATTTATTAGCTGCCAGATAGCGGTAGCAAAACCTTCGCTAAATATAAAAATGAAAATATCGCTTTTTCGGAACGCTATCTTCAGCTATGCCGTGTATAGCTTTAATTAAGTACAGAAAAAGTAGTGGTCTTTGATGAATGTCAGATTTACTGGCAGTGCCGTTGCCAAATAGCACAAGCAAAATCTTGGCTAAATAAAAAAAATTTAAATACTACTTTTTCGGAAGTTCAGGTAGTTCTGTAACATTTTTCTATGTCGCTCGTTGTTTGGCTATTTTGATTAACCACGAAATTTTTAATTTTCTTACATACGTTTAATACATAAAATGATCTACGAAGTCTTTATTTCTGCATTGGGAATCCGCGAGATATTTCTCTTACTCGTTGGCGCTACGCGAGTGCAAAAAGATGGAAGAGCGCTGATTTAGAGCGAGTAGCACTGCCGTCGATCGTCACGAGTGGCGCACTGCTCGTGAAAGCTTGGCGAATTTAAGGTATATGTGCTTTATCACCGTCGGTGACACTTTTAAAATCCAACCTTTCTCGAATATAATAATAACTCGAATGAACTACGAGGATCTTCCGAATTTTTTCTCGTCGCGATAAATCTGATTCTACTCGAAGTTCGGACATAAAAAAATTAACGTTTAGCTTCGATCGTCCATTAGAGCGCTAATCGTAACTTATCGGTTACAGCTTAATCCTAAAGCCTCGGAAAAAAATACCCAACCATCCAACGGCTAAACCGTCCAAATTTTTTCCCACGCTTTACGCCTACACGTTTGAATATCAATATCTTCGATGATATCACGCGCTAAGTGGCGAATGGTAAAATTTATATCAATGCTCGTACCCCGATCGTTAAAATCTCTCAATCATTTCCTCGAAACGAGCAACTCCTAGAACACGTATTTATACAATATTCACGCTACTCATATTTACACGTACATACCTTTGCGCGTATTATATTTGCGCGCAATATATTTACGCGTATTTATATCAGCGTGTATCATATTTACGTATATCCATATTTGCGTTCATCGTATCGACGCGGAGTACATATTCCGTGCCGTCGAAATAATTCGAAGCGGGTCGAACCGAGCGATGGAAGTTAGCAAGGCCCGATAATTCGTCCCCCGTGTGTCGCACAATTTTTCATTCGCAAGCACGTACAGCGCATCCATCCGTATTCCAGGCAAATGCGATATACAATATGCAGCTGTATCCCCCGGCATCGATCGTCGCCATTCCGCAAAGCTCCGTATAGGAACCTGCGGCGGTAAAGGGGCGTCTTTAACTCAATTCTCGCATCGAAAGGACGTACTTCGATTCGAACGAAAGCTCTCCAATTTATGGCGCGTTCGCGTATCCCGTTGAGCGAGGGGAGACTTCCGGCACGGCCTTGGCTCAATTTCCGGCGCGGCTGCACCCTAAATTTCGGATAACGCCACAACTTGTCCCCCGTATATCCTGCTTCGCGGCTCCACGAACTCGATTTTGGGAATCTGCATCGCGGAATGGAAGGAGGAGAGAGGAGACGCGATTGGCCTGGAATATCGTAGGGGTGGCAGATTTCTTCGATAATAAGGTGCAAAGCACTTTCTGCATTTTTAACGTTCAAGGTCCACGAGAGGCATTGTTCGAGAATCATATTTTTTTTTATGATAAACGATACGAGGATGTACCGGTGGTTTTATATAACCTGTACAAGAGTATAACGGTATAGTAGTGTTGCTCGCAGAAGGAGAATACGATTCGTAAGAACAGCTTCGCTCCTCTGCCTCCAACGATAACGCGTAATCGAAAGTGGTTTCTAGTCATCCAAAAAAAATAAACTAACGTAAAAAAATAAACTAAGAAGAAATTCTTATCCTTCGCCGTTCTCCCTTTCCTCGGGATCACCCGTTCCGGAAAGCACATTCGATTGCACACCAAGAGGAGAATATGTTAAGCGGTACGTTCGCGATTCCACGGCGAGACCACCGAGCTCCAAATGGTTATAATCTGGGAAAACGTGGGCCATAAAGAGTTAACGATCAAGACGCGTGGAATTTACCACTCGCCGCCCGCGACGTTCAAAGACCTTCGACATTTAACCCTTCGCGATGGGTGCCGCCACAGCGGCGACATTTTCAAATCGTCGCAGAAGCCGCGTCGCCGGCGCAGCGGCACGATCCTATTTACGAAAATCGCTAAAATCATGGAGGAAATTATTTTCTCGGGGTACGAATACGCTCGTCGTCGATTCACACGTATCGCATGTATGCGATAACTTACAAAATGACGGGAGAGAAAAAAGAACGCAACGGCGCGCGTCGAAAGATACTCGAAAATCCTAAGCTCGCTCCGAGCAGTACTCCCACCACGAAAATTCGTCGATCGCGGAGGATCGAAGACTCGAGTAAGACGTAGCGCGTTCGAAGACTCGAGCGAGGAGGCAAGTATCGTTCACTTATCGCCCATCTTATTGCCCTCAACCACCCCGCCCCTCGCCTCGAGCTTTGGCCACCGAGAATTTCCTGCCCCCCTCGCCCCCGCCCCTCCTATAGGAGACTCCTAATTCGTCGTACGAGGCTTATCTCCGGTCCAGTCTCGTCCCGCCCACGATAACATTTTAGCTTAAATTTAACCAGCCGGAGGCAGGCAACCGGCTGATTTAAGGGCGACCGTCCGCGAGCGTGTGCGAGGCCGGAGGGCTGAAAAGCTCCCTAACCGAGAGGCGTATGCCACCGGTAGATAGTCGGCCGCGATAAGCTAAATGCTCGAGTCCCCTATATTATAGCCGCGCTGCGGCCCCGGGGCGTAAACCGAACCGACGCCCGCTTACGACCACCGCGCGCACCGCTCTCCCAAGGATCCTCGTCCTCCGCTCTGCTTTACGCGCCGATAGTGCGCCCATTTGCAACGGAAATAGGCATACGCGCCGATGGATCCTAGGTTTGTCCACCAGGGAATTCCTCGCTACGACGAGAGTCACGACGTCGTTTCTTCCTCGGTACCCTTATAATCTACGAGCGTGTATTTTATGAATAGGATCGTGGTGGATCTACGGGATGTGGCGAGGTTTAAAGATTGAAACGCGCGGGATGAATCTGTGTATCTTGAGTCGTACGGCGAAGCTTGCGAGAACGAAAACGCGTTGCCGAGAAAGATCGTCGTTTTTCCAGGCTATTGGTATTATTCGATACTTGCTATACGTAATGTATATAGGTCATATATATGAACGAGAGCTCCCTTTTTGCACGGCCGTCCATCCCGATACGTTGCTGCGCATCGATTAATTGCCACGTTGTTGATGCCGATACCTATTATCGAGGTTGCAGAAGGGTGCGACGTTTACGATCGGTCGCCAAATGTACCCGGGATTAATTGGCTTTTCTCGGGCAGAGTCCACGCTCGCACCGGTGTACGTCGATCGTGACGCGAAAAAATTCACCACCTCCTCGTACAGGGTGTTTCGTAAAGCACAAGACTTGCTTCGAGTATCGATGAGGATACAAACACGTTCAACGCGTAATAAATTCGTACACCTTTTGGATTAAATATCTTCCTCGACAAGTGCTCGCGACGGAGCCAAAACTTCGACGCGATCATACCTGTGCGTCGCGTAATTTGCCGAGTCACCCTATTCGTCTAAGAGTCCAGTCTTCCGCGAGATCGTTTCGTCGTCGAATCGATTACTTTATCGCTCCGAACGGAGCATCGGCGAGGATCCCATTCGTCGCTCTCGTGTCCTCCGCCCATTCCCGAATCGGAGGCCGGGCGTTGCGAAACACCCGGTACGTATAAATCGCTCGGTTTTCTCGTCCAGGCACCGTCCTCGGCCGCTCCCTTTTTCGGGCATTGAAAAGCAGCTGCTTACGGACTGTCTAAAATACGACCGGCAAAAATATCGGAAGTGCCTGCCGCCGATCGATCGCCCGTAGAAACCACCTACTTTTATAGCGGGGTAAATGCCCCCCTCCGGCATCCGTGAACCATAAAGGCGACACTCGCCTCGAATTTATGGCGAGAAAAGATACAGCCAAATCGGACTTTAAATGGGCCGCTCTTAGCTCGACGGTTAATTAATGCCCCGCGTTAATCACGTTCGCGGTCATCGTCGATGGCCGTGAGATTACATCGCGACCCATGTGTAACGCGCGATTTTGGGGATAGTATCGTAAGCAAAATGTTATCTTTGGTTTGTAAGCGCGATGCGTATTTTTATTTTTTCGCTGAATCGAGGGAAGACAAACTTGCGTGATAATAATATCTCGACGGTTTCGATGATTTCGAATCTATAAAGATCGGTCGACTAGCGGTACCTCGTCGATGAAGTATGTACGAGTACTATTCGAATATCATCGTTTGCATACTAAAATGTATTTTTACTCGAAAAGTCGTTCCTGCGTACGTGATTTAATATCGTTGCTTTCTTAAGCGCTTGTAATTATCTGCCGATAAAATCGAACATTATTTATAAACGCGCTTTTCTCGCGAACCTCGTCGACGTACGCGGCACTAGGATCGCAAGAGGTTTAACGTAATATTCGTTGATCGAGTTCGACTTGAATTATAAACGCACGCCTACCCAGAATTGTCCCGCACGCTCGGACGAGCTGCAAAACACCACGAATAAGGATTAATTTCCGGGAGGCTAATTTATACCAGCGTGGGCTTCCAGCTTAATTACCATCTCGTATTTCTTCCGAAGGGCCGGCGCAGTAACCCGATATATGGCCTCAACGATTTGCCAAAGTGCTGGATCGATTTCTCGATTGCCGTTAGATTAATTCGACGCGGTCAATTGCCCGCAATTGGCTCCAATTCGTTCTCCACGATTAACTTCGTTCGCGCGTCGGTTGTTCAAACGTAACGCCACGATTGCTCGGGGAAAAAGAGGCAAACTGGAAACGGTGTACTTTCACGAAAGAGGATGTCTCTGATGTCGATGAGTCGAAGAGAGCGCGCGTAAGAAGAAAACGACGGAATGTTCGTTGAAACTGACTTCTAATAACGATGAAGCACAACTTAAGCGATCTTAAATGCGCGATATACAGATTCTAAGAAATGTAAACGTACAGTTCGATTTCTTACAACGAGCGATCGTACTAGACTACCATTTTTAGTCTCGAAATCGATAACTAGGTTATTTTACACGTCATAAGTATATATTATTTACAATCGAATAATACGTAAAAAATGCTAGGCATCTGTACACTTCCTCACTTCCATCCGGATCATATTCTCCATCGCCCTTATCCCCGATTCTTCGATTCTTAATCGTCGACTCTGCGAATGGAGTTGCGCATGGTTAGCGCGCAGGCCTATATTCTTCTTCACCTCTCGCATCATTCCCCGAAGTCGACTTTATCGCGCGTAAATACCGTCCCGAGTGTTCTCTCTCGTTCTCAGCAGCTACACACGCGTGTATATACTTCCGTCCCACGATACGGTCGGCTTCTTAAAAGTTATGGCGCCCTAGGCTTGGGAGCAAGGACGGATTTGAAGACGTAAGGCGGTACGGGACAGGAAGAAACTGCGGTAAATCCAGATTTAATAGAGAATTTTCGTAGGAACCTCTTCGCTCCTCCATATCGTCCTCCCTAGGCGGGTAACCCCAAGGACCTGACGTCGGCATATTGCATTATCGCCCGACTTATGGGATTCCATATTCAATATGATGGCGGAGGAGCGAGAGGAGGGCCTGGGCACGACCTCGAAGGTGGGACATAACTCAGGACTCGAAGGTTCGCAGCCGAGGAAAGCGCGACGACGGTCCAGCGGCCGAGAGCTATTGGATATACCGGAGGACGAGGAAAATTCGCTAGGAATCGAATCGTGTTTTGGAGTCGCTTGCTTTTCGACGATGCCTAAAGATATCGTTGATTCTATTTCGGAGCGATGAACAGCGATTTTTCGAATAGCTCACGGTAGGATACGATGATTTATGAAAGCGTGGACGGAGACGCTGAGAAAAATGTAATTTATGTTCGAGTAGTAATTCTTACAGGATGGTATTCGCGCGCTCCTTTAATTCCCTCTTTGGTTTTACGGAGATAGAGCTTCAATGGAATACTAATTTTTGGCCACTGGCGCGAGACTGGATTATTACAATGATTATTAGATTATAATACCGAATTAAATCAATAGAAGAATTACGACCTAATACGAAAAATGGTTGTGCATATATTTAATCGTATATATACACAATATAAAAATCGTATATAAATAATCGTATATATACACAAATCTACACGATGTACCGCACGAATCGATCGATCCGTCGCGGTGGGTAAATCGAGCTCCGCGCATTCCTCGGTCAGCAATACAAACGCGAAGAGAGATATACAAACGATAAATATCGCAAAACACGTCGGATGTAAATTATAACAAAGGTCCCAAAGTTAGCCGGCAATGCGATGACGTAGTACGAAAGGAATTTTGCCAGAAAGTCGAAAAAGCCTCGTTGGACCCTCGGCGCTGGGTTGGGCGTTAACATAAATAGCCCGTGACATTAGGAGGAATTCCAGGGAGGCCGAAGGGTTAACATCGGCGCGTTGGCAGCGCTCTCGCGAGAATTCCTCGCGAAAAAGGTTGGCGCGCCGATCGATAGGAACGAAAGGGAAAAATCGGCGGGGCGTAGCTCGAGGAGACGTCATACGGTTTTCGTATCCTGGCGAAAGGCGAAATTTCCTCGGGACGGCATTCCCGTCACGATCAAAGACGGCGGGACGCTCTAATACCGTGGCAAAAGGTCCGCTTGGTATTCGGGCCGCGAGTCTCCTCGGTGCAGGAAGGGTCGTGATTGAATCTACGGGGCCGGCCACGGTCCGAAGAAACACCCCGCCGGCATTTATATCCCCTGGGATTCGGCGCCCGCCCCCTCCAACGCCCCCGACACCCCCAAAGACCCGCCCTGCCGTGCGTCGCACCTACTCCCCTTCCACCACGAGAATAGTTTTATTATAGCGAGCGCCTTGACCATAACGCACCCCCGCCTCCACGCGCCCAGCCCTCCCCCGATCCCGACCCGCCGATATCGTCTTTTGAGAACGACGTCTTTCGGAAACGAACGGTTTACCGTTTACGAGTAATGATGCCAGTTACGGAAACCCCCCGTGGTTTCTCCCTTTTCGCGCCCAGCCCGCCTTTCTTTCGAGCTCGGAGTCTCGTACGCTTCTCTCTCTCTACTTCCTTTGTACGCTCCTGCTATTTTGCTGTCCGTCTTTTTTCAATAGGACTTCCTCGTTTTCCAACCTCCAGATCGGGGTTGGTCGGATCGAATTGGACAACGGGGCGCGTTGATGACCCGAATTGTTGGTTGTTCTGTTTACGGTTTGTATATATGGTACGTTATTCTTCTCATTGTAAGCGATTAATTTGATATAGAAAGTGTTGGATTGGTGTAAATGTGAAGGAATATAATGTTGCGATCAAGTATGAGGAGAAACGCTATTTGAATCAACGGCACAACGTATTTGTATGGTGATAAACGTGAAACAGAGATAGAGATACCCGCGTATATACGGATATCGAAAGGAAGAATGCGATTTGTAGCGTGTGACCGTAGGCGATGTGTTGGCCGGTCCTGCTCTAGACGTATCTCGATGTAGTATAAATGTCCACGGAAGGGAAAAGGGATGAGGCGGGAAAAGTAAATGGATCTATTTAACACCGGAACTACCGAATCGGGCAAAATGACAGGTAGGTCGTTTCGTCGACGAATTGCCGTATTTTTCTAACGGCGTGTTTTCTGTGATTTTCCATTGTTTTCCCGCGTCGCGTGGATGATAGTGTTGATCCGTCGATGTATCTTTTACCCCCGAAGGGTACGCGCGACACTCGCCTTTGGCGATTTTGATAAACCGACTTTTCGAAAAGTATCTATTCAACACCGGCTACTTTAAAATAGATTTGATCGTGAAAACCATGAATTGTGTGGATAAAGTTTGTACGTCCGTCGACTATAATTTACGTAATAATGTAACGTACGATAGAAATCGAACGGATTTGAATTTTTTTGATATCGCGGATAAAGATATTTACCACCATTTACATATTAACGAGGTTCGTAATCCGTGGTTCAAATATTTGGATCGCTATTAGCGATGATGCGCGGTGCTTTTGGTTCTGCTACATTTAAGATTACCGCAACACTTATTCTCAACGACGTAATATCGCCTGTTTCTTTATTTAATGCCTGCAGGAAGCACAGGGAGCGAATTGTCGCCCTGGTGCTTTAAAAAGCGCGGAACTGCCGACGTGCGCGGAGTAGAAATCCTCCATTGTGCGCGGAGGATTGACTCGTTTCGTCGAAATAACGTGGCATTCGCCGTAATCCCTGACTTTAATAGATATCTTGTTATACGTTATTGCCGGCTATAATGATAAATCAAGTCGTTATACTCCCGAAAATGACTCGACTCGTAATTCCATTTGTCCCTCCGCGCATCGATCAATTTTATACCAAGTTCCATTCGTATTTCCGTTATCTCGGCGACTTTGTTCCTCCGTAAATTCGTTTATTTCTTATTCAAAAAATTTGCGCGTATACGCATGATTATTAAGAGTGAGTAAAAATGGTCGAGCTTGTTTCACGATCGATGTTTTTCGATAAGACGCGATTCGCTTCGAATGAAAGTATACCAGTCGGATAAAACGGAGAAAATTAGATACTATCCTCGATGTGCTCAATGCGAAAATTGTTTTCAACATTGCGTTTCTCTAGATTATCCGATAAGCTTTTACGATGATTCCTCGCGGTTGCGATGTACCGAGCGTGCGCCGTACAGCACGAACCGTTAGACTGGATGCGCCAGCTAGTATGCAACCGGTTATACACCGGTGCCGATCGGTGGAGTTAAAAGGCGGCCCCTTTGGAATCGCGTGGAGTCCAGCTCGACATCGACATTTACACGACGCTGTTAATGTCATTTATAATACATTAATATTTATTATAGTATACGCATTAATATTTATTCCAATGCATAATATTTGTTGCAAGTTGAATCGCGATTTTTAATCCTTTGCGATTTTACGCGTAATATAGCTCGACACCGTATTCTTTACCACGAAAGCCTGTAACTTCGCAGTTGTTGTTGGCATGTTGGTATTTTTTTACGAATCAAGTTGCAATTTTCAATGCTTTGCGATTTTGCGTTAAATACAACTCGTCGTATTCTTCGTTATCGACGCCTTGCAATTCTGAATGTGCAATTCAGCAATCTCGTCCGTGAGCGTGATTCACTTTCTCCCTTCCTCGCCAGCTTTCAAAATTCGACTCTTTACATCGCGACCCGAGTCATGCGCCTTTTTAGAGACTTACGGTTGTGCGATATCTTTTCGATTCGAGAGGACTTAACTGATCCCCGAATCCAATAAGGGCCACGCAGTTTTCTTGCGGCGGTATCAAAGTTTCGCCCGCTCAACTTTCGATGAAACTCTATCGGCTGAATACCAAGTACCTGGGAAGGGCCGAGGGAACCGAGACGAGGGGATCATCGAGATCGCATATCCCCAGGGACAGCTATTCGGGAAGAATACGCCTTATAATGGCGCGCAACCTGCCCCGAAACTTTGACAATTCTTAGATAAAGGTTAACCAAAGAAGACGAATTGAGTCCTTCAAAAGTCCCTCGTCGGCCAACCAGAGAAAAATAATTCGCGGAAAACAAAGATCGGAGAACGATTCAAGAATTAATCTTCGGCGGTCGTACGGACATACGCGTAACTTATTTGTATTTTCCAGAATTTATAGAGACCTTATACTTCGTTATTCGGTAGAGTGGTACTCGTTTCAAGGATTAGAAGTAACGAATAATGCGAAGAATAACGCGTCTAAGGATTCCACGCGCCAAGTGGAAACTATGAAGTAACACGAATGCTCGTACCGACGAATAAAATTAATTCTTAAATATAATATATAAAAAACGATAGTCGCACAGAGGGAATCCAAACATCGATAATCCTTGAATAAGCGTTCGAAAAAAAAGACCAGTCGACTCGTCTCTTCCAACCTCCCATATATCAAATAAAACAAATTGTTCGAAAACCGAGGTTTCAAAACGATATGCATCTAAGGAGAACTAACAAAGTACGGTATCTTTACTTTCCTCGGACGGTCATCGGATTTCGGCCACGCCTCTCGCTCCGGACTTCATCGACACGCCGGATCGCACCTCTCGCGTTTATCGGTAAAAAATTACACGGTTAAGGTTAATGCGAAAATCGGACGCGCGATAAGCATCGATCGTTAAATGGGTTTCTACTCTCGGCTCGAGTCACCTGTCGAACTTCATTTATCACTCGGTTTAACACGGCCGAGAATTAATGGTGGCCAGATTTAATCTTGCCTCGGGCCGCCCGTCTTATTTTCCTATCGCCGTTTATCGCTTATTTTCTTTCATTAACGATCGATGTTGCCCAGGCAGCGGGATAATATTTGTCATCGAGCCTTCTTCGGAGTTTCGAATCCCTTTCAAAACTTTAGGGTATCTCGCCTTTTGGCAACTTTTTTAGAATTAAGAAATTATACTTCAAACGATTATTTATTAACGCGCGGATTTAAGTGCGCAAACGGCTGCTCGGTAGGACCAAGAATCACCGATCGTTCTTAAACCGACGACGAGCAAGGGTTTACCACACCTTGAATTTTTGTCTTCCACATACTACCTTCTTTGTACATCAAGAAGTCCCACCTCGTAAATAAATAAATAAATAATTATTCTTCCAGCGTCTGGGGATAATCTCAGAACCGCAGATTTCCCGGAAATTGGCCTCCGTGCAGGAGGAGGAAATTAATATTGAGCGTCCGCGCAACTAGGAGGATCATGACTAAACGGGCTCGTAGGACCCGCCGAAGAAACGGAGGGCCGCTAATACGCATTATTCCCGGCGTGCCGCGTAGGAGGTAAAATCTCCAACGTGCGTGAACGAGACATTAGTTAGCCGTGCAAAGGATTAAGGCTCCGGGTATATCTCCCCGTTAATCCTGATTTAGGGATACCAGTGCGTACGAGGAGGACTATTCGTCCTGAATCAAGGCGGGAGAATCGCGTTGCGATCTTCCGAGCGCGCTTAAAATCCCTAGGCCACGACGGTTCTGCTCCTCTTGCGTCATTATTACTGCGTACTAGGCAGGATGACGAATGAGTACATGGCGATACTTTAAGGGATGAATCCGCGCTCTGATGTATATAATTAGATCTATTTGTAGGGAGTGTCCCAAAATTCACGCGAGATTTGAATATTTTTTTCAGGAGGCCACTAACCCAATATACTATTCCATACATAACCCAGTACTGTGTACTTTATGAATCGATAAAAAATGTACAATTTCTAAGTAGAAAGCTCTGCTTTCTATCAAAATTACTTTTTCCGCAAATGTTGAAACACCCTGTATAACCCAGCCTCCTTGCTAGTCACTTGCTTGCTAGTATTCGAATATAAATTCTTCGCGATGCTCTTTATCGTTGATAAGACGATGGCCGTTTATGAAAAACTACCATCGCCATAGCGAACTTGAGCAAATTTGACAGCCCCCATAATAAATCGTATTACTTCAATGGTGGAGTAAACAGTGCAGATTTGTACAAATCTCGTATAAGGCGGACCGTCCGCTAATTCCGACAGAGATAAAGTAATAGATTCCCACATTGAAATCGTCGGCTGGGCGAAGACTAAGGTGGGATTTTCTGGAATTATGAGATTATATTAAGATTAACCTTGGCGGTGTTCGTGGCCATTAGCGTAACCCGTCTAACGCCACGCACACTTTGCTTCCCGGTTTCTCTCCTACCGTGGCACCGTGCTAAAGAGCAGCTTGGAGCAGCGTCCAGTTTTTAAAGTAAGAGAGGTTCGCTAAAGATATTTATAAAGGGTAACAAGCGCCGAATAGTCTCTGGAATTAAAAATTTGGGGTACAGCGAATCGAGATAAGAGCGCGAGAAACATAGAGAAGTATAAACGGCCGACGAACAACGTTTATCAACGCTTTTATCCGAAAATAATAAAACGAAAGTAACACTGGCCATCGAAGGAGAACGCTTTTAAATATCCGGTCAACGGACAAGGATTACATCGATACGGGAGATTTGTTCGCGCAGGATTCATTCCTGGATTCATCCACGTTTTTCCTGCACGATCGCTTTTACGCAAATCAGCTACGAACGTGAATAAAAGTACCGTACCTTACGTTTGCAAAGGAAATCCGGGCGTGTTGCACGTTGATCATCTGCCATCTTAACGGTTCTCCAAGATAATACTCGGCATTCGAGAAGCGCCTCATCGTCTCCTTTGACGCTGCGATTATCTATTAGGACGCAACGATGCTCTCTCTCGACGCTCGGATCGTTTCTTTCGACGTAACGATTATTTCTTTCGACGTTCAAGTCGTTTCTTTGGACGTCAGAAATTTCTTTCTCAACCTTCGGAGCCTCTCTGTGGACGTTCGAGACGTTTCTTTGGACGCGACGATTATCCCTCTCGACGTTCGGATCGCCTCTTTTGGCGCGACAAATTTTTTTTTCAACCTCGCAATCCTCTCTCTCGACGCAACGATTATCTCTTTCGACGTTGAAATACTTTCTTTGGACGCAACGATTATCTCTCTCGACGTTCGGATCGGTCCTTAGGACGTAACGATTATCTCCTCGGACGTTAGGACGCCGGGGTCTGGAAGGATCGAGGCACGATCGATCGGCCCGTCTCGAAAAGAGCCGCGGCACGAGAACGATTAAAGGTCCGTCGATGACGTACTCCATGATCCTCGCCGCCGAGCGGCGATTACCACCCACCGCGTACGCCCACCTTACCCCCTCGACCGCCAGCCCCGAATATTAACCCGACACTCGCTTTTTCCCTTAATTTCATCCTCCATCGAGGAACCAGTGTCCACGCTTATCCGCGCTCCTCTCCAAGATCGTGCGCTCGATTGTTCAAAAGGAATTTCCAAAGCCCTCCTTTTGTTCCGCTTTGGGAAAATTAGGGTGCAGAATTTGTCTCGCGTCTAAGCGGAGGAGATCGAGGTCCGTCGTTGAACCAGTGGCGATGGTTGGTTTCGCGCTTCATGCAAATCTAGAATTTGATCCTTAAATTTGTGAGATCGTCCCTTTAGCGCGGTGCGCGAACATTAGAGCGTGCGGTCTTCCTTGCGACGAGGAAGAGGTTCGTCGAGGGGCCTTCTCACCCTTCTCGAAAACCGCGAATTCGATGTCGAAAAGAGAATCTCTGAACCTCCATCGTGAATTCGTTTCTTCGCCTTGCTTTACGCGACTTCCGATATACGGTTCTCGTCCACAAAGCGAGGAAGGTCCATCTTGAATAGGATTTCGCGAAATGTCAGACGTTAGCCACTCGCAACGGCGTTCGTACACTCGCAAACCATGCTCGTTTCTCCTCCCATCGACCGAACCAATTACGAGCTTCTCCACGTCGGCCACTCAAGGGCCAACTTCCACGTTTCACGGCGATAACTCGCGGTATATCGCGATGATCGATGCGCGAGGTCGGCGAAATCGTGGTTT
Source organism: Ampulex compressa (assembly GCA_038496175.1). Classification (NCBI taxonomy): domain Eukaryota; kingdom Metazoa; phylum Arthropoda; class Insecta; order Hymenoptera; family Ampulicidae; genus Ampulex; species Ampulex compressa. The sequence goes on from JBCFXI010001010.1 coordinate 53,564, forward strand.
TAGCCACGAAATTCCGACTCGTCTCGCCGAAACTGCGTCTCGAGTCGACGGAATCGCGACTCGGGTCGACGAAATTGCGACCGAGGTCGACGAATCTTCGAATTCAAGTCGACGCGATTGGCACTGAGGGCGAGGAAACGATGTTCGCCACGATTATTTTCCTAAGACCGCGGACAGGATGAGGCGAACGGGTAAGCGGCGAGCGAAATACTAGCCGCGCCATCGGGGAACTCGTCGTAGGGGCGCGCCCCTAAGCGCTCCAGCCCCCCATACGAGCACCCTGAGCGTGTATGCACGTGTACATTCGATACGTCGCCACGAGGGGTTCTTTCCCGACCCGTCGGTGCCTACGACAGGAGCTAGTCGTCCACGGCTATGACTAATAAGAACCAGGGCCGGAATTGGCTCGACGGGCGCCCCGCTCGCGGTCGCGGAACCCTTTCTCCTTCTTATTCCTCTTTTCCTTCTCTTCTTTTTATCATCCCTCAACACCGACTACGTTTTAGGTTTGATTCCTAGGTTTGAGCTGGATTTCGGACGACCATAATCGTGGTACGTGTATCATGTGCAGAATCGTCCAGTAGGGATGAGCGAGAGTTGAAATCGAGGAAATTGTTTATCGAACGTTTTGGGTGAGTTTTGAATCTCCAGAGCCGAGATACGGATGTCGTATGGATGAATGTCCATGGGTGATACGCATGGGATTTGAACTCGGATTTTTTGCGTGGAAGTCTGAGTCTCTTTGCCCAAAGCGCTGTAGCTTGTTCTCCTTCCTACTCGCTGAACGTGCTGAACTTATTGTACGAAACTGACGATGATATCTCGATTACGTCTCCGTAACCTTTCGACGATTTTTCATGCGAAAGGGTTATTATAGCTCTGCCGATCTTGGCGGTCGATGCCAAAAACTATTATAAAAAACCTGGTCTTTTTGACGAATCGACTGCTTATCGTTCACTCGCTCGATTATTCGAAGATATCGATGATTTTGGTCGCACGGGGAGCGATAAAATTGCTCCGTTTAAAAACTACTTTAGTATCGATTACGTGTGCAATATTTTAAACTTTATCGACAACGTATTTTCGGCGAGTTGAATAGCACGGGTTAATTATGGCGTTACCGAGAGTCGCGCTATCGTTCATCTACGACCATCGCCCTAGTCGACGTGTTAAACAAAGCGAACAAAATAGGCGTTATGGGAATTCGTCGGTGTGTCACGCGCGCGTGACGACGAGCTCTCGATAGCCGAATCGAGTTTCACGCGTGTGAGACGCCAGTGAACAACGCGTTAAATGCTGGAACCACGAATTTCTTAAAAAAGTTGCACGGCTATAAAACCGCTTCGAAGCATTTTCCAAAGTTTCCTGAGATTTTCCATTATTTTAACGTAGTGCGTGTATCGTTGTATCGTTTTATCGCCGCTTTTTCCTTCTTCTCGTTCCTTTTTTTTACTATATGCGATGTCCTAAATATAGCAGAATGGCGATCGGTAATTTTAACGCTGAGAACTTAAATGCCGCAAAATCGTAAATTAAACAAATAGAAAAAAAAGATACGGGAGTAAGATAAAAAATATAAAGAAAAAAAATATACGTACAAATATACCATCCACTAAAATGGTACAAAAATTCCGTTCGCGAAGAAACTCGTGGAAAGGAAAATATTTTCTCGGGACAGAGACGTTTCCTCTGCGTTTTCCCTTCTTCTCGTAAAGGTATACGCGGTCTCCTAATCGTGTTTCTAAAGTGGCCAGTAGTTTCAGCGTCGAACAAAGCACAAATTCGCCGTCGAGTCCCGACGACTGCGCGATTATTCGATCGCATCGTCCGCGGCGTCGCGACGCCGGTGACTCGGCCGGACGTCTAGGATACGAGGGGCCGAATCGTGCACTTCTCGGAATAATCTTACCAGGATGAAAGTTCTGGGGCGAAAGCCAAAAAGCCCCGTAAAATATTCTTACGCAAATAGAAACGGGGCGGGCAACTTGGATAAACAAGATCTAAATAATTTCTCGACGCATAAATGTCGAGCCATTATCCTACTTTCTGGAGTTAGCTCGCCACGGAGTTGCAGGTTGTTTTCAGACTCCCACCTCTTACTTTTTACCATATTTCGCACATTCTTTCGAGAACGGACATTATGAGGTGGACAACTTTGTTTCCGCCGTTTTTCTATAAATGGTTTTAGCGGTAAGTAGCGATGGAAATGAATGGATCATAAACGTCGTGCAATAGACTTGGACATTTGTCAACGTAATCCCATAGAAACAGCGAGACTATTCGATGTTTTCTCGAACTTTATAGATCCTTTATTTTACAACGTTTCGAGAAGTAATCGGCATTTCAATTCGGTAAGACTGTACACGAATTCATTCCCCACGGGCATCGCATTCGTCTTTTCTTAAGACCCTCCTTCATTTATATCTTACGTTCGATAACCACGATACGGTGCGGACAATACATTCGTATAATACCCCGATCGGACGAGATCGCGTGCCGCTCGAAGATACGAGGGTGATCGAGAACGGCGATTTTTTTAGCTTCGTATACACGTGGATTTCCTGGAAAACGCCGAATATTGATCTATTTCAGGGCTAAACCCCCAAACGACCAATCCTGCCGCTCCTCCGAATTTTTCCCATTACGGCCAATCCTGTTTCAACGCGATAGACGGTTGCCCGGAAACAACCGTGCGAATAAACCGCGCGAAGAAAAAGCGGTGCGCCTGACAAAATTACGAGGCTTCGCGCGGGATAACCGGGGGAGCAAATAACGAAGTCGACCGCTATGCTCGCTCGGGGCACGTGACGTTTCTCACGTTATTGACCAAGCTCGTGAATTTGATTAGGTGCGAATTAGTTTCAGTGGGTGCTAACAATCCTGCTGAGAAGGAACCGATTTTTTCTCGCGCCCGTATCAAAATGTACTCGAGCCCGAGCTTCGGGCGCAGAGGATTGGACGTCCAAAAGAATTTTGAAGTATATTTTGAATTTGTACCACGTATATTTTGAAAAAAATTGGCCAGAGGAGATATTATCGGTGAATTAACATGATTATCTACGTAAAACAACGGAATTGTATAAAATTGGGGAACATACACCGTTATGAAGATTAATGTCCAAAGAAATAGAGATATAATAATAATAATAATAATAATAATAATATGCATCGATCGTTTATCGAGCAAAAAACCTTTGTCGCGAGATTACCTCGTAGATAACGATTTTCCGCTCTATTCGACCTTTTCAATCGGTTTCACCTTAAGAAAAGCACCGCCTACGTAGCCTCGGATCGCGCGGCAAATCAGGTAGGAAAAGAATGGGCCGGTCTATCCGAATCGGAATGGCGCAAGGAATGTAGGGAATAAGATCCGTGTAAAGAGCCGGAGGCGCGTAAAGCGAGGGTCGGGAGGCGACGAGGGAGCGACGATAATCGGCGACCACGATGCCTTCTCGTCGCGTGCATTATCGCCGTTTGCTATCCGGCAGTCGGCAACAAACTGCTTTACAGTCTTCTTTTGTCTATCCCCACGTGATTTACCGCCATGTGCTCCGCGGTTTTACCCTCTCGAACGCGTGTACGAGCAGCCGTGTACCGCCTTTTTATCACTGGCTAACGGTGCACCAGATGCGAACGCGTCACCCTACGTCCGTGTATATATCGTATGTACATAGCGCGTGTACGCATACAGGCACGTATATAAATGTATACGTATATAGACATGTACAGATTCGTACATAAAGGGTGTCGCGATAAGAACTTGGATCTTAGAGTATAGAGAAAAAAAAGCCGTGGTCGAGTGAAAATATTCGAAATTCATATCGAGGCATAATATAATGGGAATATTTTTAAAGAACGTTCATCGATTATGAAAACCCATTATAACCGGAGAGAAAATTTTCGCCCATCGTGAATGACTATTGAAAGAAAATTTAATCAAGAAAATTTGGCGTCAAGCGTTAAACATCGACTCTACAACGAATTTAACTTAAAATGTTAAAAAAAATCATTCTACCCCTGTTTCTTTCCTATATTTTAAAATTCAAGTCTTCACCGAAACACCTTTTACGTATACACGTAAAATATATACGTGAAACGGACATTCCTACGTACATGTATACGAAATTTGCGCAAACGATCTTTGATCCACTCGCGCGCTAAATCTACTTACACAAATTCTACGTCTACCCGAGCAAGAGGATTGCTAGAAGCGACGATGTCTAATTATACATACGTATAGTATACACAGTATATACATATACATATATACATTTCCAAGCACACGCGAGTATACGTATCTTTACAACCCTCGAAACGGTTGGTACACCAAATTTTCTCCCGAACGGAAGAAAGCCCACGTGTCGCGATCACCGCTCGTTGGTGTATGCAAAGCGCGATTCGAAATTCGCATTGCGTATCCGGCCTGCGGGTAACGATACTCTGGAGAAAAAAGAAAGGAGCCCAAGTTCGATTCCGCCGAGATTGTCTTCCGCCACGGAGGATGCAAATGAGGAAGGGGGCCGAGCCGGCGGATATATAACCACCGCTGTTGTTCTCGTAGACGGAAAATGGTCCCTGGCTTCCGGTGAAAGTTATTGATAAAGTTTATCGGCTTGTTCGAAGCGCTGGTTTATGGAAGATCTTTGTACCTCCTAGATTTCGAGCTCGTCGAGGCTCTACGTCCTGCAGGCTTATTCGAGTACACGAATTATCGATTAATTTAACCAAGGTATTCGTTCTAATTGATAATTGCCAAAGTTATCGATAAAGTTTACCGGCTTGTTCGAAGCGCTGGTTCGTGGAAGATGTTCGTGCCTCATAGATTTTGAGCTTGTCGAGGATTTTAGACCTGTCGACTCGGTCGAGTATACGACAAACCTGAACGATTATCGAGGAGAATCGACCGTCCTTTCTATATACGATAAACAACTCGGTCGTGACTTTGATTTTGAATATGCATATTGCAGATCGTGAATCCCCATTGCCTTATAAATATTACTTATAAAATACTGCACGTTAAAACGAAATACAATTCTGTTAATTTACATATAGAAGATTAGGTTCGTTCCAGGACACCCTACTGGAAAGTCCAAAGTTATTCAAAACATAAACACACGCACATTCCATTTCGAAAATAGGAGACGCTTCCCTTTCTCGCTAATGGCATCCGCTTTATAGTTCGCTATCTTTTTTTTGTACCGTCACGATCGAGAACACGGACGGGGATAAAGACGGAGGAGAAGGTTAAGCTCCCGATCCGATCCACGAGCACACCATATGCGTACGCGTCATCCCCGCAGACTCTTTATGTACAAGCAGACGGTAAACTCTTTAACCATAACTCGTGTAAAATGTTCTAAAAATCTTCGGAAAAATATTCCTTAAAAGTCTTGAATACAATATATTTTTTTGTAGATAATTTATCCGATACCGATTGACATGTACGGTTTATCCCGTATACCATTGGTACGGAAAGAGTAATTAAACGAGCAGAGATAAGGACGATATGTACAATAATGTTAATAAGAATAAATAATAGAAAGAGAAAACAGAAAAAAAGTGCAGGTCGCAAAACATGTCTCAGACCACGCTGTAAAGATACCAATCGTGTCAACGAGCGAGAATTCTTCCCATCGGTTTCATCATTTTGCCTAACCCTGTACATAAGAAGTTAGCTCTCTAGTCCTACATAGAAGTCTGAGATATAAACACGCGGGAGAATGTTAAGCTCCTCATCGAGAGCACGAGAACGCCACATGCGTACGTGTCAACCCTCCAAAACGGTTAAGGCGCCGTATTTTCTTTCGACCAGACCCCGGGGCGTGCTGTCACGTTCCTCGGCCGAGGGTAGCGCGAAAAATCGTCGGAGTCGACTATGTGTAAGAGGATAAAAAAGGAGATAATACCAAAATAAAATAAGGACGAGACAAGTGCACGCGTAAAAAGGTAACAAGAGATAAGGAAAAAATAAGAATAGAAGAATAATAAAAGAACATCAAAAGTAAATAACGTAAAATAATATATGGATTATTACCATATTAACCCTGATAATTTTTCAGTATTCATTTAATTCAATATTTTAATTTTGTAATCATTTTTAATAATATCCTCATCGCACGTACAATCGATATCTGAACTTTAAAGATAAACTTTCCACGGTCGCATTCTTAGAAACAATTCACGCGAATCCTAACAAGATGACAGTCTCGTTCTCAACAATTTCGTTCCCCACACACGCGCAAAATCGTGTTGGACATACGCAGACACATTGTTCTCGCGCCATCGAGTTACAGAGGTGCGTAACGCGAGTTCTACGAGAAAATCGTAATTCCATTTGCCGATTATCGTGCCACTTACCTTCTCCAACATCGAAGTGGCACGTGTGCTGATGGATAGCCAGATGCAGCACGCGTGGCTGGATCGCACTCGAGAGAGTTGGGAAATCGAATAAACCACGGACGTATCGGATTAATCTAAAAGTGGAAGTTGCCTGTTTTCTGCAAAAAGTTCGTTCCTCGCACTCGAAGTTTACCCTGTTACATATCGGTAATGTCGGACGTTTGCGCCTGATGTTCGTTCGCCCTTCGTTGGCCACGCGTCATTATTATGAGGGTCGCAATGGATTATTCCTTTGTATCTTCGATTACTTCAATTACATAAATACCTATATGGATTTTGCTAATCAATGGAAACGAAGTTAGTAACGTTTAAACGCAAGACACATTTTTCCCAATGCAAAGTCAAAAAGGGCATGAAATCGTAAAACTGAGAATATCTAAAAGACGGTAAGTTAAAAAAAAAAGGGCAAGGCTAAAACTGCGGCGAGAAATATTTTTATACATAGAAAACAATATATTCCCTAATAAAGCAGTGCAAATAAAATCTACTCGGGGAAAGATATCGCGAGAAAAGAATATTTTCTTCGATATCACGTACACGCAACATTGGGAAAAATGAATCGGGCACGAATAAGTGCGCGCGTGAAAATTTAAAAGCGCCAACGTGAATAGCAAACAATCGCAAAAGGTTCGAATAACCAAAAAAAGCGAACGCGCAAAAAAGTAAGAGATTATCATTGAAAACGATGTATAGGGGTGGAGAAAAAAATTCTTGGGCGAGGAGCGCCGCATCGGAGAAATGTCGGGGGAGAAAGAAAAATCGCATCAAATATTTACCTTGGTACGGGAAGGTGTCGTCGAGGAAAATCGAGAAATCAAGAAAAGCCCGGCTGTTAAGAGCAGAGACGTTTGGCTGGATTTAGTATCCAAGGATACTGCGATTAACCCGTCTTTCCACATCCACGTCCGTACTTTACCAGTTATTTTTACCAGAAATGTTCACAGAATCCTCATAAGATTATATAACACGAGCTAATTCGTCTTCCATGGCTCTAAAAATATTAAATAGTCAACTCGGTTATTCCTTGGCGATAAATAGAATAAGAACGAGTTCATAAAAAATGTTAATTTATATAGAACACGTTACATCGAAACGAATAACCAAAAATTCAACGAAAAAATCAACTTTTCCTTTATGGCAGAATCTTTTTGGTCGGTCCTTCGGTACTATCCACGTAATTCTTTCATAAATCAACATCCATATCGGTGCAACATCCCTGCGTTTACACGATTCGAGCAACATTTTTTCCGTGTCAGCGATAAATCATCCACGAACCACCGGTCGAAGGACGTTGTTACGGTATTAACCAAAAAGCGAGCTAAAAATACTGGCATAACCGCAATTTGGTTATGCAAAAGTTCGCCCCTCGTGGGGAATGACATACCGAACGAAGGAGAAGTTAAATTGGCATTGTTCATCGTTGAGAAGGAGGTAAGATGGTGGGGCAGGGACGAGGGTCCATGGGGACCGAGGTTAGACGCGGAGGACGAGGAGAGAAAAAGAAATATCGCATCAAATATTTAACTTGCGGGGGAACATCGGCAAACCGAACGCTCCGATCTTTTTTAAACTTTGGTGGTTCGTAGAGGATCCCGACACGAGCATCGAACAATTCTCCGCTCCCGATACTTTTTGGTTTATTGTGGTGATTAGATTCTCCAGAGCATAGATTCGTAACCTGGGATCCGCAACGATGCATCTTGAAAAGCTGGGGTCGATATTCTCGAGGAACTTGAAAAATAAAAAGAGGAAAAGGTCGACGATGTTTCCTCGTTAAAAAGCCGCGTTATCGAGGGTGCGAGGGGGACGCTCGAGGGTGCAAAAAGAATCCGCGAAAGGGATATTCGAGTTCCCTTACGAACTCGATTGCCGATACTCGAGCGGGTAAAAGAGAAAAATCAATAAGCAGGGATGACCGCTAACCGTCGAAAGCGGTCCTACAAGGTTCGCATCGTAGGACATGAATCAACGTGCTTACCTTGAATTTAATACTCGCATTAAGCGCGTTTGTGCGACGCACGGATTTAAAGGACGCTCCACCGTTTATCGACGTACAGGGTGTTCTGAGGAATCGTACGATATTTGTATAGATGAATTTATTTAATCCTCCTCGAAAATGGAGCTCCGATTTCACTAACGATAATGACAGCCGAGTTTGGACGATATTTGCGCGGTTCTTTTCAACTTACCTAACATATTAAAGATTCAAATAATTTTTGAATACAAATATTTTTTTGGAAATTTTGGCCCCTTTTCCACGTTCTTTTGTCGAGTTCGACGGTTATAATATTTATCGACAAAGTATGCGATCCTGCAGAGGCGACGTGAAGAATTATGTAATTATTATTATGTCAACGATCGTGTTAACTTCTGGAACTTGAACTCTCGTTCCTTTAGCCGCACCTCTTTTATGCTAAGAATTTGTTCACCGCGAAAAATAGCGCGACTACTGCATACGCGTCAAACATTGTTTTGTCAAGGGTCTGTCAACATCGAAGGAGCGAATGAAACGGCATCGAGTCAATGAACTTTCGAGAAATTCTCCCGTTCGGCGAACGACAAAAATACCTACAGCCTCGGTCATAAATACAAGGACACCTGCATGTTTCGTGCAAAATGCGACGGTTGGCGCAAATTAATAACGTCATTTTTGCGAATTTTATGGAATCATACGATTCCCAAATCGATTAATTTCAAGAAACAAAAGGTAGACGAACTCCTGGACATCGTTCACTGGCAGAATTAATGTGAAAGCTGCGTAATCAAATGGTCCAACGGTGCAAACGACGTAACGATCCTTTGAATGTGCATCGGAAAAACTTGTCCACGCCAATTTTTCTTAATAAAGTTTATTCATCACCTTAAACCTTAAACCTTAAACCTTACACCACATTTTTCAACGTTGATTTCATTTAATTTCACGATTTAACTCTCATTTCATTACGCGAGCCACACACCGGTGACCATGATTATCACCATTCCAAACAAGACGTCGACGTAGTCGACTGAAATTCTAACTCCGCAAGATGAGGCGAAGAAATAAAATAAAAGTGTGCGAAGAAACGCTTCGTTGAGCCAAGAATCACCGATTCTTCGTAAACCGACGAGGTGCGAGCAAGTTAGGAGTACACGTACCTATGGCAGATTTACATCATCGACCCGTAACAGGATCATCTCCAAACTACGATACTAAACTCGTCTAGATCTAGGTAACAAACATGTGGCGTACAAGGTTTCTAAGCCTCGGTGTTTACCCGCAATAGCTGGTAACCCATCCGCCGCGCAGAAAGGAATGCAAAATCCCTAAACATGTCCATGCAGTGGGACGATAATTAAACCATACAACACGGTATATGTAAGCGCAAGTTTAGTTTTTACTTCCAAATTTTTAAAAATTCTTTACTCTCGAATCGTAAAAAGAGTTGTGAATATCGAGTTTCGATAGCCCAAGACGCCATTTGCATACTAAATTTGAGTTCTCATCGGCAATAATTTTAATAGTTTCTCGTATATCTCAACTTTTCGGTAAACCATCGTCATCGACAACACCATTTGAGTGCGTGCACACACGTTTCCCTCGAACCTTGCCTTCCCGGCGTGTACCCCGATATTTGTAAGGGGATAGCGTGGATCATCGGCATTGGGCGTCGAGTTAACGGAGGTACCAGGGGAATACGTGCGTCCTTCGTCCTAGCAGGGCGCAAAGGGAGAACGCCGCGCGTCGTTCTCGCGTAGACCGTCTATTTTCGTCGGGCACTGCCATTCGTTTCCACGGATATTTTTAAGGTTTCCGCCCCGCGAGGCGCGCACTTCCCGTGGAATCTCCTTGTGCGGTATATGCACGTTACCACCAACCGTCGAGACGCAATATTTTCAACCTGCTGTCGCCGTTCGAAACTCTCGCTCTCTTTCTGCCCCTCCCTCCCTCTCCCTCTCCCTCCCTCTCTCTCTCTCTCTCTCCCTCTCTTTCTTCTTCTCGTAATTCATAGGAAGCGAAAAACCAGCAACGGGCAATGAACGCTCGCGACTTCGAGACGAACCTCGACTACGACCTTCGTCGATTTCGGTGAGACCGTGCGAATTAGTTATATGCGCATAACGAGTATAACCGTAATGACTGCGGATGATTGGTCGGTCGGTGAGAAAAATATGCGCGACTTTTCGAGTCGTGTATAATGTTTCGACACTTGATTATAAATTTTATTCCTTTGTGCTGGAATAATGAGGAACGACGTGCATTCGGTACGATAAATATCGTTCGTTTGGGATTTAACTACAAATTTTTGTGATTTGCGTTAGAACGATGAGAAACTAAACGTAACTCGAGAAGATACCGTTCACTTCAAAACCGTTCACTTTTTTAAAGTTTGGTCAAAATCATTTTCCTCGTTCGTAAATCATATGAAATTAACGCGTAAGAACCGCTCGACAAATTTCGGCCCCGCTTCTGTTGATTCTATTTGCTAAAGCCTGCCATCTTCGGGATTTATGAGCGAGGGGATAATCTTATGCGAAGACGATGGGAATCGCGTGGACGTTAAATCGGCGCATATCGCGGCGCGTTGTAAACTTCATCGTATAAAAGACACGCGGAGATGAAACAGCCTCGGCGAAGATATTCCATCTCACATTCCGCGTGCACGATGGATCTTAACGCGAAACCCACCGGAGCGGTCAAGAGGACCGATCGGTCGTTTCTTAGAAAAATCGCTGTACTTTGCGGGGTGGCACTTCTTGAGATTCGCTATGATTCTATGGCCGAGTGTGAGTCATTCTGTCGATCCATCGACGTCTCTTCTTAACAGCCTTTTTCTTTAAGAATATACCTGGTGTGCGTAAATATGTTCGAAAAGTGGCTGGTAGGTTTAGTGTTGGTACGTTCGTCACCAGCGACGCATATATGCGACGTGGCAAAACAGCTCGCGGAGCGCACCATCGCGAATGCGCGTCTATTGTTGTTTTTTGATTTACAATACAGCTGGCAGTTTTCAATCGCGATTGCAAAATTTAATCGATGTTCCGAAGTTTTAGCAGGTGTCTTAAAATCGGGCGAAATAAATCTTTCAAACGCCCGTTGGCACGCGGTGAAACTGTTGATAACAACAAAATCCCTACGAAAACTGTTATAATCCTAAAGTTAATCTCTCATCTTCGGAATGACGGGGAAAAACGAGGATGGCGAGATGGAAGGCAACGTAGGACGAAATAATTTTTCAAGCACCTGTCAGTGGAATAAATGTAAAAGCCAAGCGATCCTGAAGTTAATCTGTTACCTTCACGGTCGATGACAGGGACGAGGATCCGTGAAAAATGCTCGAAAATCCAGGATTACGGTCTCTCTCTCTCTCTGTGCTGTCACGATTTTCGCGCGAAATCCACTCGTTCCTTTAAACCCTTTACCGTCGAGGAACGATATATGGTCGTTGGTTAGAATTACGAAACGAATATCGCTGTGCGCTTCGAAGTAAGAAGTCTTAATCTCCGTATTTTCATTACAAGCTTGAATAAAGATGATCAACGTGATTTTCAAGAGATATCGAAATACCTTAGTCGCAAGGCTATTTCTTCTTTATTTCTTAATACGTCCGTTATGAATTTTATGATCGAATCATCGCCTCACCGTCGTCTTGATCGTGAGATTTATTGACGTTAATAATCTTTGTGATTGAAAGAAATTTTCTTTGCTAGCTCAAGGCGTACACGCGAGTGGATACATAAACGTAAAACAGACGCAAATCGGAACTGCATAAGTTACTCGTCCTCTTGAATTATCGTAGATTGCGGCATTTAATGTTAAATGCACTGTTAATTAATATATCTTTCACTGCATTGTTAATTAGTTAATACTTTTTTGCGAAAGAAATTCAGACCATCGAGCGGACCGGGAATCGAAACCTAAAATTCTTTGATTATCGTTTAAAACCGAATTTTGTTCTCATCGTTTAAAATTAAAAAATGCCACTTGTCCTTTAAAAGCACGTTTGTTAATCATAGTTTAAAACCAAATTCGATTATCATCTTTGAAAGGAAAATTTTTCCAATGCTCTTTTCAAACGTCTTATCCAACAACGTCGGCATAGCTCGACGCTTAACTTCGCTTAACTTCGAATTTTTCGGTTGGCACTAAAATGGTTAAAAGCCGGCTCGCGAAACGTCGCGGCGCGGCACGACGTTAAATTAAGCTTTATCTTGAGGCCGAGCGACAAGCGATGGACGCAGGCAACTGGTAAACCGGCGCTATAAACCAGAAATAAAAAATACGATTGCCTTGGGATACGAGCCATGCTTATTAACTTTCTACCCCCTTTTAACGCGGAGATACGCGCAACTCCAAGATTTTCCCTCTTAATTATCGTACAGACAGCAACGTCGTTACTCTTTACCCTTTGAGATGTTAATTTTTCCTCTCTCCTTCGATATTATCCGGCCGATTTTATGCAACCATCGAATAGGTTGTAAAACGACACTGAACGTGGTTTGCCTCTTTTATGGCAGATTTATTTACCGTTATTACTCTTTCCTTCCAGCAGAAGCTAGGTACTTACTCGAAAACTTGTACAAATCTATACGCGTATATTGCCCGTACATTTATAATACTCGCTAATGATCGTTTAAAATACTTTTCTGGTACAAATCCTCGGAGTAATTGTACGAGTTATCCTTAATATTGCTGTTTAGCGTATCTAGTCCTTTTATAATGTCTTTTTGAAGCACGGTTTCTTCAATTTATATATGACAAGAATGATAAGAGAACAATCAAGATATAGATTTACTTAAACAAAATCTGCTTCGTTATTTTCGAGCTCTTTCATTATTTCCTTTTCATCAGATATACTCTTTAACGCCAAAAACGTGCAAATTGATATTCCTCGCCCGCAAATCTCGAAAAAAGTGGAATCAGTTGGTTCGTCGCGTGAGAAACTCTCGTAAAAGCGAGTTTAATCCCGGTTTCTAGGTACAGTGGGTGATCGGTTAATGAACATAATCCGTTCATTGACCGTTCATTATTAAATCTCTGGGAATAAACTAAAAAAAGTGCATGCATTGGCCTCGGCACTTCCGAAGAAAGTCGAACTTCCCCGATCGGCGACAGTGGCGGTCAACCTTTTAATCGATAGTCAAGTCCTGCCGCCAATCGGATCGTTTTCGCGTTGCACCCAATGTCAATTTCGGGTCTTCGTTCTTCCCACATGTCTCGCTGTTCGAAACGTAAAAGTCTTTCTCGAAAGTCTTCATCGTCCAATTCGCACGTTAACACGTCCCACGCCGTGCCGATTTTTCGTTACTTTCGGACTTATCTTTCATTTTCTTCAAACTATACGGGGCATATCTGGCCGCGCTTTCCCAATTTTCTTCCAACGTACGTCTTACGATCTTTATAATCGATAATAAACGATTCCTTTTCAATTTTTCGCATTGCAAGGAAAATTCTAAATAAGTAGTATATTAAATGATCTTATCGAGCAGCAGTGTATTCTAGATATGATGGATGAGAGCTAAGAAACCAACAAGCGGTTCGTACCACACTTCGACTCAGATGCGAGTCATCTTCAGGTATACCGAACTAAAACGTAATCTCAATGCAAACGAATGTAAATGTACAATTGGTTTGATTCTAAATAGCCCGAATGGGAAATTCAGCGTGAGTCGTATACGCCCCACGCGGCACGGAACGTGCTAACCGAATGGCCACGATAATCGAGCGAAGGCGACATACGCAATGCGCATTTCGCCAAACTATATAGGGTATTCCATAGCAGGGGAATTAGCAGGTCGACGGTGTAGACGAAGGGCCGCCGCTAATGGGGTCTGACGTTGACGAATCTCCAGGTTAGGAAGTCGTCAACCGTGGGGCTGCGCCCTGGCATTAGGCCTGGAACCCGCCTCGCGAGCTTATCGCAGTAATCTCGAGCATTTATTCTCGGCCGATGAGACGGCTATTACTTTCAACGAGAAGGAGAAATATGCAACCTCCTTGGCCGTTTAACTTTTGGGCAATTAGGAGGAGCTTGGACTATTGGATTATCGGGAACGGATAGCGCGACTGCATTGTATCGAGGAAAAGATTTTGCCGGATGGAAAGAATAATGGATCTTCCTTTGCAGTTAGGAAATTCAGTCGAGAAACTAGAAACGGATGAGATATGGAAAACTTAGTAATGGAATATTAAATATTTCTCGCGAAAGTATAGTTTCACGATATCGATTCGCGAAGAAAGTCTCTCGACCGAACAGAAACGTTGAAGTTCGTAGATGCAGATTCGATTTCGCGCTACGATAGATGCGTATAATGTAAATATTATACTTAATTAAATCGCAATACTGGATAATTCTCTCGTAAAATTGAGCCGGGCTACGGAAAGTGGTGAGAGATCGATCATTTTCATCGTTAAAAAAGTAATTGGATTATCATAATTATATTATTCTGTGCAATAATCACGCGATAAAAAATATCTCGTTGGAGAAAAAGCATTAATTCCATAGATCGAGACTCCATCGAGAGTTGGACTCACTTGCGATAATTACTATCGATAATGAAATCCGGCGGCTGTACGATCGAGTCGTAAAATAGAAATTATGAAACACTTTGATTCTCTACACCGCGGAAACTAATAGAAATCCTTAGCTTCCCGATTGTCAGAATCGTTAGTAGGAGAGAATATAAGAAGCATCGAATACCTATGAGTGGATTGGCGAACGACTGAAATCGAATGCGGGTACCGATCATCCATGCGTAGAACGGATACGGGCTTATCGACCATTATGTTTAGAAGGAAAAGTCTGACAAATTGCTCGTAAAAGGATGCAGGTAATTTCCGGTTAAGAAACGATTACCCGTACTAATCCGCTAATTGCACTTAGCAGCGCTCGCTTTATACCGTAGAAAAAGCGGATAGCGCGTCTTTAAGAATTTTAAGAATCAACCAGGATCGGATACGAGTCCAAGGAAAAGACAAAGGGCACATTTCATAGACATGCATAGTACATTGTGGCGAATGACAGAATTTGACGATAAGTCAAGCAAATTTAAATTTCAAGCCGAATAAGAATAGCGGCCAAATTTCACATACACATACCACGATAAACGACGCTCAATTCGTAATAATCGATAGCTTACGGACATCTCTAGAGTTACAGACCTCCGTACAGCAATAATACCAAAATCAGGTCCGAAATAAGAATAGCGGAGAAATTTTCCAAACGTATACCGCGAGAAACGATGCTCGACTCCTAATAATCGATAACCCGCGGATATCTCCGTACTTATAGGTATCCACAGAGCAATAATACAAGGTCTCTCCCGTAAGAGCGGATGGCGGCGTAAGCTCTCGACAAGCGGCCAGAGGGAGTTTCCCCGGCGGGCCGCTTGATATCGGCGCGGCAAGAAGCGAGCGAGAAGCGGGGATCCTCGAAGCCCCGATAAGGCCGTTACAGGAGGAAAAATCACGGTCGCCGTTCCGGCAGCTCGAATTTCGACTATTTGTCCTCGAAGGACAAGATCCTAATGGGAAAGTAATCCCCGCTCGGTGAGCGCCGCCGGAAGATAAAGGCACCGAAACGGGAGATCGGAGGAGATCCGGAATCTCGAGGACCTGGACGAGGCACCGCGAGAGAGAAAGAGAGAGAGAGAGAGAAGGACAGAGGGAGAGATGAGGTCGGAGATAAGGAAACCCTCTTTTCGGAAACCTCGCCTGGAATTTGTCTCCTCGAACGTTCACGATGGGCCCTCGACGTTTCTACGCCTACGAATACCGAACCTGTTCCCATCGTGGTTGAAAAAGGTGTCTCGACGAGAACTTGGATTTTCGAATATGGGCGAAAGACGGTGGCTAACGCGTTCATCGATGATCGCCGATGATATCTCGTAGTAAGTGTGTGTTTTAAGTGCCGACTACGAGATATCTCGTAGTTTTTCTTCCCACTCAAGACGTTACAAACGCCACTGAAAATCTATATCTTCGGCTGATATCGAGTGTGAAGAAGTTTTGTCGTTTACTTCGAAACGAGCTTTCGACGTTTAAGGCAAGGCGTTCTTAATCTTTCTGCGCAGTGAACGCGTTAAGTGGAATTGTTTGAAATTTTAATCGATTCGTTGAATTTGTTGGTGATCTCGTATATCCTTAAAGAAACGGAAGACAAAGGAAGAGCGTCGATAGATTAATATATCGATCCATACGCTGCAAGAAAATGATGGAAAAAGTCAGAAGATACACCTCCTCGAGAGTCGCGTCGTGCGCCGTGTTTCTCTCTTTAAATCGTGCAAAGTGAGATCGCGTAAAATAAGGGATACGCGTATAGCGGAATATTTCCAAGAAAATCGTTGCGTTGGATAATCGATGAGCGAAGCGAGGGATAAGGCGTAACTGACAGTTTCGCTGTCATAAAAAGCGGTCGTGCTTTCCTCTTTCTGACTCGAATGCCACTAGCAAGCTCGGCTACGTCTTTCGTAAGGTACATTATTCGTTTTAATCACCGTTTCACCGTGGTCGTTAAATGGACGGATATGCGTTTCGTCAGCACCAACGCGTTTTATTAACTTGTTGAAAATTCTCGTATACGGTAATTTATGCGCGTGATAAAGGACAACCCGTAACCGATGGCTTTACTAGTGAAAAGAGCAGGTTACGAGTAACGTATATTACGTGCTATGATCACGGTTTGCTCCAATGAATCATATTTTACTTCATACGATTATCCGGTTAACTAATTTCTTTTCTCGTTCGACGTATTTTACTTGACGGTATTCGAGGGGTAGTTCAACGCTTATAAGTTAGCGATACCAGCAATGGGCACGATACCACTGAGAAGAAACGCAGACGTTTTGGCCGACTGGTCTGAGAATTAGTCTAGAATAGTGATATGATCAAAAAAGGTATACAATAAAGCAATACACAGTTGTCAAAAACAATATACGTTTGTTTCGCGTACATTTTAATTCCATCTTTTTTCCTCCTATATTTTTTGAACATTTTATATATTACTTACAAAAATTGGATTATAGCATTATTATTATCATGTGTGTTTTGACGACCAATACTTTTAGACTCGGTTCGTTCGACGAATACCTTATAAACTCCACTTTGTCGCGCGCAATCATTTCTCAAACGTTAATATCCGAACAGCTTGGTGCATGGCATCGTTACGGTAACCGATAGTTTCGGTATTAAACAGCAATGAAAATCACAGGGTATCGAAGCGTGTCCGCGATCGCAGTATAAAAACACCGATCAACCGATCCTTTAACGTCAAATATCTGAAAAAACTATGAATTCCCCACTCGATCATGATCGACTCGGTAATCATCCTCGCGGATTGCTTCGCGAGGACGCACTCGTCTCTACGCTTCCTAATTCCTCGCGCAAAGCAACCGCGGGGCTCCAGCCGCGGATAATCCCCTTCTCTCCACCCAGGCGAGGATTTTTCGCCGTGGGATTTATCATATTCCTCGCATTCAAACGACATACCCGCCTGATTACATATCTTCCCTTCCTTTTTCCAACGCGGCCAAGGGACTTAGCCGCGCCGATGAATAACCGCGAGCTTTTAATCTCGCCGGCGTCAGGAGGCGGAGCGAGGGGGGCTAATTAAAAATCATAACGCGGGATGCGCTCAAAAGCTAACCGCCTTCCGCGTACGCACGAGGTGCCTCGAGAACTTGCGACCGCTAATTGGTGCTTCTTCAAAGATCCTCGGTACGCCGCACTTTATCCCAACCCTCTAACCTCCTCGCCACTGTGCGCGTCGTTGCACCGCCATTGACCTCTCTTTCGTCTCGTATAATCAGGTCCGTCCGACGTGTAGGATAGCCTCTGTAAAAAATCTCGATACCGAAACGCATTTCTCCTCTGACGAAACACCTTACGGTCAGAAGGAAGTTGTCGTATCTCGTATGTACAAGATGTACGTTAATGTGTGTACGTAAAAAATGATTAATAGGATATAGGACACAGGATCGTAGATTTACGAGACTATCGAGCTACACTCGACGCATGATCGAAAACGCTACGAGAGTATCGATCCTTACTCGATATAGGATCAGTAAGCATACGAGAATATCGAGTCATACTCGGCGCGGTACCTCGAACGGTACAACAATATGAAACTAAACTCGGTACAAGACCGAACAAACCGTCCCAGGACTTTCATACTCTATGGTACGATTATCCGCATCGCCGCAGAATGTACGAAAATCGATCCGACTCTTCGACTACGACAAGCGTATATTTACGCTCTCACGACTCTATACAAGATAGTATATTGAAGGAGACTCGATACAAAAAACGTGTATATACACTCTCACAAGTCTATCGATACATATGCAAAAAGTGCATATACGCTCTCGCGAGTATCGATATACCCGAAATCTTCAAATAGATAAAAAAAAACTGGATATTTTAAATCTATACGCAATTATTAATTCTTCTAACCTCTAAAAACGATATCAAATCTGCGAGTACCGCGATTTGCGAATATCGAACCGTCCGTATTGACGATTCTCCCCGAGAGTGCACCACAGTCAAAAGGTTAACGATCGGCCCATCGAGATATCGTCGATCGAACGGAGCTCGGCTGACAGGCGCGTCTCTCGCTAGAACGATCGAACCCTCGGTATCGTGCTCATTACCTTTTATCTCAGCTGGGCCTGCCGATGGCACGCCGCCTCGCAGCTCCTCATCGTCCTCTTCGTGCAGCGACCGACGAGCAGCGGCGCTCCAGATGCGGGAAGAAGTCCATCCACTCTTCTCTCTCGAGCCTCGACGCTATGATCCCCGGACGATCGAGATCCGAGGATCTCGAGGGCGCGATGATCCTCTCAATGTTCTCGAGGGTAGAGCCGAGAGGAGGCCCGCGTACGAAGCCTCGCACCGGGTTTGATTTGTGGATTCGACCGCAAAGGTCGTTCGAGAGCCGTTCTTCTGAAACGTCCTTCCGGACCGCTGGATTTATGGCGTGCACGTCGCGGAGAAAATTAACGGGGAGCGTTGACGCGGATTTAAACCCGTTTCTTTTTTTGCTAAGCAAAGTTCAAGTCCCTGGGTGTACGCCATCGTGGTTTCTTTCCTCGCGCTACGTATATGTTTATGTGATTTGACACTACGAGATCATAGCACCTTTTTCCACAGATAATCGTTCGTTTGTCCAATTTTCGTAATCGAAGGCTCCAGCGCCTGCTATTTTGATATGCGCCTTCTAACACCAAAACTGCTACAACTACGAATGATCTAAAAGTAACGAACGCGGATCAACCGCGGACTTCTTTACCGTTACAATTTTTGGAATTAACTACTAAATTCCTTTGATTTAGCACTTGGCATTCAAAGTAAACTATACGAAACCAAATTTATGTCGTATGCGTCATGCGGAATAATATCCAAAATTCCGATTTATCAGATTTACGGAATAGATTTAGCGTAAAAGTTCAAGTCTTTGTCCACTGTCGTAGCACAGGCAACACTCGAAGGAGGTTCGCGATACGCGAGATCGAGGAAGGTCGAAAGCCGAACCGGTGACACGACGGTACGTGGCACGCGCCTACGACTGAGAGCAAAGCATTCCGACGGTGGGTCCCGACACGAAATCTCGGGCTCGGCCACCCTCGGCCCTTTCCGTCAGCGCTCGGCTTCAAGCACGTGGCTACTTCCACGCTATCGCTCCAATACTTCTTCTTTTATTCTTGCTCGAGCTTCGTCACCCACCGTCTGCTAAGGTCGCTCGGACCTGGAACTTCCTGTTTTAACGCGTTCTCCGAAAGTAAAGATCTTATCGAATAGAAAATGAAAAGACTCCAGAAACCTATGGGCCATCGCATTGGAGCGCATAATAGTTTTGGAAAATCAATGCTGTACAACGTTGAATATCGATAATGCGGCTTATAAATTTCCATCGTATTACGTCGTATATTATGTTGCGATTATGAAAATGTGCTATAGCACTCGCGTCCGCTAACGTGTTAAGGTGGATGGCTAATTATAGGAGCTATGATATACGCATCCCAAGGAAAATTCTACCGAGAAGATGAGCGTGATTTTAACTCGAATCCTTCGTATAAATCTCCCTGCACATTACACCAGCATAATTCTGCAAACAGCCTCTTCGTTTATTCTTTCATTTTCTGGACCGTCTATTAAGGTAATTCGGTCTAGGATACATACATACATACGATATATGTCAAACGTGATTTCCAAATTGTCCGAACTACGACGTGCATATACGAAATAAAATTCTCCAAAGATGATACGTACGGTATTCGAAGCACATATCCACCGCGCGGAAGTCCGAGCTTCAATCCACCGCGCCACGGTAGCTTCGCGTCGCGCCCTTCTCCCGTTTTTCTTCATCCCACCTCTAACCACCCCTGTCGCACCGACTGACTTTCGTCTCGAGAGCACCGAATTTAGCGTCCCGCAAAATTGCTCCTTTCATTCACTCCCTTTGTGCCTCTCGGATCAGATCCAGTGCCGCGAGAAACGAGGCGACTAATGTTGCCGGATTGCGGAAAAGCGTAATGCGGGATACGCGTTAGAAGTGGCGACGGGTATTCTTTGGGGATTATGCGTAAATATAAGATGGGTATACGTTTGATAAAAAAGAAATTCAAACAAATATTCAAACGAGTATTCCTCGCTCGCAAAGATTTGGTGGAACCTTAAAAGTCACTTTGTGGCTAAAATGTATCTATCGCGAACAGCATTTGTCTTTTTATCCAATGACCATTACGGAAGATGTCCTTGTGAAAGCTTCGCTACTAGCAATTATACTTCGGCGTATCCGACTACGATAAATCATGTACGATCAATTCGAGCAGACGCGTCAGAAAATGGTACGGAACGATACGGAACGATCCATCATCGTGCTTTTCTAACAAATGCATTCTTGCGACGGAAATGCGAGAAGCAATTTACAAGTACAAGAAAATACACGGGCAATATTTGGCTAACCCTCGATCACGTAGACGTTGTAGTCGGGAAATAAGTTTCCTCGGAAGGAGGAAAGAAAGCAAAAATCCAACAAGGAAGGGGAGAAAGGAATCATCCCTCGATCGTCGAGCGGTATAAGATAACGACGAGCGTACGGGAACTAAGAATATATACGTTCCTTTCACTAGACGTATACCTGTATGCATTTCACCTATACTTATCTACGCTTGCGGAATACTCCAGCAAAGCTGCGAGAAGTAATACAAGAGTAGGGAAAAAAAAAGTAGAAACGAGAAATGTCGTGGCTGTTTAGAACGGTGGTCCTCAAAATGGAGTACGCCGAAAACAATTCTTATATTAAACGTATAACTTTGCTTCTGCCGTTTTTTTCCGATATTCGAGAATTCATTGTAAAAGATTGGTTATACATTTACGAATCAAAGTATCATCGTTGGCCACACCGAAAGCATAGTTGTATAAGTGATGTATACTTTATCGGGTGTATAAAACTAAATATGGAAGTAAATTAAACCGAAGCAGATCGTATCGCGGTTGTCGAATGACATCGAATCAACATTTTCAGGGACGATTAAACATCGTAAGCTCATTGCCCCGATTAAGTTGTAATAAGAAAACCGAATACACCTGCCCCTCCATTCACGCGGTTAATCATAACTCCATTTACGCGAATTTTTTATGCGCGATCCGAATATACGCAGCCAGCAAGAATGATTATGATCCGCGTAAATTAGCGAAGAGGTGTACGTATCTATCCTTATAATAAGAATTCTATGCAATAATATCAGGATACGCGCCATTAATTTTTTCTCTCCCAGGGTTACGCGATCAAAAAGTTTCGAGACATTGCTCTAGAAAGCGATAAAGTTAAAAAAAAAATCGGAGCGTTCTGGCCATCGACGTTCCCTCGTAAGATTATAGAGGGTGGTTTCAGTAGGCGTATACGTATAGGCATTCCGGCCCCGGTATCCCGAGGCATCAGTATTCACGATGGATACACGCCCGGCTGATGAGTTTAGCTCGACGTATCGTCCCTCCGCATTTCCTCGCGTCCTCGAAGGACTTTGAAATTCAAAGTGCCATCAAAAAATTCCTGCGCCGGGTAACGAGTGGCGACGATAACGAGATCGTTCCGCGAAACGTAAGCGACGATCTGTCTTGCGACGCTACGTGATCGATGATGACCGGCCAGGTCGAATCCCTGGGGAAACCGTCGCTCCCTCTTCCCGCGCGAGAAGCCTTCCTCGAACGGCCAGGAACGCGCGAGAGATAATCCTCGTGGAAAACTCGTCGAACGACGCGAGTTTTATCAGGCTCGTCCGTGTCTATGTCTAATCCCGAACGTTCGGACGTCACTTTTTTTTTTTCAAGAGCGCGTAACCGGTCTGGTTACGTCGCATCCGCTAAAGATCTCGACCGAAGTGTTCGACCGAGTGGCGATGAATTTTCGTGAGAGGACGCTCGCGAAAATTGAGACGAAGAACGAGGTCTCCGCGATCATCTCGAGCTCGCTACCCTGGCGAGGACTATGGTATACGTAAGAATGGCAATATTAGAAACGACGCCGATCGATAAGCGAGCGAGCAAAAACCGTTTTCGTAAGCCGAGGAGAGACTCCTCCTGCTCTCCACGACTAAAAGAGGTCCTTCTTCGTCGTGGTCCGTGCTAAAAGCTCGCATAAAAGTTAAGGATAGCGGGCTTACGAACGATTATTGAGCCCTCAATAGTAACGTAACTCGTGCGCGAAGAAAATCGACGAACGAAGAAACAAATTTGCTCCGAAAATCGCTCCGTTCCCTGCCAAGGGATGCACGCATCGCACGGACGATTATTCGTCCGCGTTTCGGCAATTCCTCTGACGCGTACAAGGAGAAATACCGTCGGACGGCACCACCCCGGGAGAACCTTCCGCCTTGATTTTCATCACTCGGCGGCCCTTATAATGTAATTAGTACCCTAAGCCCTTCCGACAACTCGCATAATTGACATCTGTTGCCGTTATTCCGATACCTCGAACCCGCGAGATTGAGAGGACAAAAGGATACGACGGAATTAACGAAGGAACTTAACTCGTAGATCAAAACTGCGTAAGGCGCGAGTAGCGATTTGCATCGATCGACGAGCGATGGTAGTTTTTGGTTTGTCGTATGTATGTATATAAACGTATATTCTTCACACATCGACCCCGAACCAAACGTTGCATCGAGTTATACGGTAACCGGAAAGAAAAACATTCGGCCACTCTGTCCAAAAGTAAAAATCGCGTCGAATCGAGCCGGACGTGGAGGTGCGAAAGAACGTGATACCTGTAACTCGAAAAAAAACGTTCCACGCGGCTACCTAAAAGTAAACGTTGCGTGGAAGCAGACTCGACGCGCAGTCTCCAGGGGTCAAGACGTCGGTAAGTTGAAGAAACGTTCAGCAAGGCCGCGTGCGGGCCGGTAGGTTGGCATAAATTCAAAGCTTAGCCAGCCAGCAGCGTGCACCGGCAAATCCGGAGTTTATCTGCCGGAGAGTTTCTCCCCGATGAGCGATTCGCATGTAAACGACATCCGGTATACTGCCCTTTGGCGACCGGTCGTAAAACCGAGGGAGGCACCTGCTGCTGCCTGCCCCTGTCTCTCCCCCACTCCTCCCTCTCGTCTTCGACCCCCTTTGACCCCCCCACCCCACCCCCCTTCCCCCTTTCCCCCTCCACCCTCCAGCCTCCCGCAAGCCCCGCGGACGCACCGTGCAATCTCGAGCAGTGCCAGCTCCTGGATCTCGCGATGGGAGAGAGATAGAGACGGAGATAGATGGAGCGAGAGAGATAGCTAGATAAATGGATGGATGGATAGATAGATAGGTGAATAGACAAAGAGAGAGAGAGAGAGAGAGAGAGAGAGAGAGAGAGAGAGAGAAAGTGAATGAGTAAGAGCGAGCGAGAGTGAGAGACGGAGAGCGAATGAGTGAGTGAGCGAGCAAGCAAGTGAGTGCGAGAGTGTGAGAAAGAGAGGGAGTGAGAGAGAGAGATAGAGAGCAGGATTCCGCAGGATCGAGAGCGCGGGCACAAACGACCGCAAATTCTATTTGCCCTGATGGAAAATGCCGAACCGTATGCTGCGAGGGGACCGCGCAACTGCGTCCCACCCTGCGCCCTGGCCGACAACGGGTGCTACTCTCGGTTACGCTTCGTCGATGTTCGCATTTGTTTTCCTCCTTTTCGGGATCGATCATTCTTATTAGCCCAAGGCTTTGTCGAGGCTATACAAAGGATGTTCGGTACGTAGATATTCGCGCACTCGCGCACAAAATATGAAACTGAGGATTTTATATTCGTTGCGGGGAGCATCGATGCTCGGTCGAGGTTTGGGTTTATTTTCTTTTCTTTCGGTATTGATCGGTCTTGATAAGCCAAGTTCTCGTTAACTTGGTACGGAACAGGTTTTTTTTACTTATTTCCACATTGACGAATTGCTTGAAAATTTTATGGCTATTGTTAGGAACGTCGTTAGAGAGTTTCAGGTTTACGTCTGTTTGTTAGAGACGTGGCATTGATTTAGCCGAAGTTCTTGTCGATGCAGTGCAAAAGTAGGTTCCGTATTAATTTCCGCCATTGTAAATTATTTTAAAAATGTATGCCTATTGTTCGTAGAATTAAGAATTAGTTTTAATGATCAAACACGAGGACCCGTGTTACCTGTCGTAATCTTCACTCGATGCGTGGAACCATTGGAGAAGTTCTTATTCGCTACATGGTGCGCGACCTAATTTTTTTAAAGGTCGAACTTAAAAATTTGTTGCTCGAGAAAACTCGAAGTTCGAAATTTGCACCGAATTTGGATTCGAATTCTTCGAATATCAGAATTAGAAGCACGACCGTTACATTATATCAGATCCCACTACCAGTCACTACTACGCGCGAGGACTCTAATGGATCTTCTAGCGCTTCGATTCTCATAAATTTCACCCGAAACCTGTATCCCGCAGCGTCGCTTCCCACGGAAGACATTTTCTAAATAACGAGTATTTATCCACGCAGGTAATAGGCGGCGCCTCTAAAAATAATGCTCACGAAAAATTTCTGGGAACCGACATGTTTCTAGAGACCTTAATTAAAAAAAAAACAAGGAGACTCGAATTTATCGTTAACATCGGCGCGTTTTGAGCGATTTTCGGGCGCTTATGAATATAGTGCTGCTGTAAAAATTCAGAAAATACCGAAAGAAACATGAGGAGTAACCAACGTGTACAAGCTAACAGCTCAATAGTTATGCCGATGCCAACGTCTCTGTTTCGAGCGATAAAAATAGATAATCAATAGAGATCTATTAAGACAAAGTTTTTATGGATAAAGACATACGAAAAAATTTGAAAGTCAACGATTTTCCTCATCGCCGTAGCTCGCGAAAACGAGCGTACCCTCAACATCAACCTTTCGAATCCCTTCGACTCGCTCGCAGAAAGCACGCTGCATCGAAATTCGCAAAGTTACACGGACGGTGTTGCGAGAAACAAATATTTACGGGCCGCGCATCCTAATATACGCGCGTCTACAGTGGTGTTAATGCATTAATAATGGGCGAACTTTCGAGCGGATGGCAGAGCTATGACACGGCTTTCCACTTCCCGCGAAACCCTCGGAAATCTGCGAAAACGCTCCTAGCCTAGCCAAGTTTCCGTTAAATCGTCCAATCGAATTTACATATCCGGCAAGTTCGCCTTGACTGTTCTCGATTGGGCCGAACGACCAAGTTTATTTAGGCGCTGCGACCCGCCGTTAATTGGATCCTGAATCACGGAGAATTATGGCGTACACGATCTCGTAGAAAGACCCAAAAGTATTTTCTCGGATTAAAGGCCCGACCCCTATGAATTCCTTTCGCGGGATACGAGACCTGGACTCCGTTATGCCCACGGTATTCACTTAATTTCCTAGCTCTTACATAAATTTTTTTGGATATTCATTATGCGAGGTTAGTGCTCCTACCCCTTCGAAAGGGTTTACGAGAAAAATAATTAGTCGGTATTCGGTGGATGAGGTGCGTTCCCTTTCGAAAGGTCGATTAATCAACCGTGGCGGCGAGGCTGTAATTTAAACTGCGAAGAGGGAAAAACATTAAAGACAAACGGTTTGACGGGTTAAAAGCGCGGCGGCGTGTATCGACGAATTTTTTCGAAACCGTGTTCGAGGGAAAGAAGGATGCTTCTCTAAAAGAGATATTTCCCCCTTTAACGATAAACGAGAAACCGAGGAGATCTGAAAACACGTTATACCGATACGCTTTTTCGAAAAGATATTTTTATAAATTTGTTGAAAGAAGGAAAAATTGGACAAAACTATTTACGAGCCCTTCTCCTTCCCTCCGGATTAGCGATAAACAAAGTCATGACAAAATTTAAAGAAAGCGGACGTTGTTTCCCAAAAAAAAATATTTAAAATCACCTCCAAGAGAAAAAAGTTTGACGAAGCTCTGCGAGGAGCGACAAAACTCTTTACGAGTCCCTCTCCTCCCCTCCAGATTGGTGATAAACGAGGAAACGAGGAGACTTGAACTTTCGAGGGCGCATTTCCGCGGACGGACGTTAAGCTTAGGAGGGAAAAAGAAGCGTTTCATTTCCCGACGTTTATCGGCCGACTCGACACAAGGGCTGGGAGGAGGCGAGGTCGTTACTTTTTATTTTTGGCACACTTACCCCGCCTCACTCCTGATTATCGGTCCCGCGGCCCGTTTTATCGTTTCCATCGGGCGATAGGAGATATAGCGCAGCTGTAATCCGACGTGCCATGCCGATGCTATATGAAAATCGAATGTCAAACGGAATTTGAATAAATATACCCTCGGCTACGGTTTCCCTTTGGAGATATTCGAAGATTTCCATCGCGCTGGAAGAGAACTCGGTTGCTTTCTGTAATGCCGAAAGAGTACTGTTCGACCTGCACAAAATCAACCTGTAATAACCTTCGTCCTAACTTGCCTCTTTAGTATGTATAAAATAAAATAGTAGCCATTTTACATGAAAATCGAACGTCATACTGAATTTGAATAAATGCATCCTCGAATACGCTTTCCCTTTGGAGATATTCGAAGATCTCCATTGCGCTGGAAGAGAGCACGGTTGTTTTGTGCGATGTCGAAAGAGCGAAAGTAATATTCGACCTGCGCGAAATTAACCTATACAGTGGAACCTTGTTTTACGAAGGACTCCGTTTACGAACCAAACTTTTTCGGACAAAAGTATTTCGGTTTGCCAAGAGAATTTTGGCTTGTCAATATTTCGGAATTTGAAAAATGCACCCCCAACTCTTTCTGAAATTTTTTTTCATAGTTATTTATATTGCATCTAGACAGAGACGTTTGTGTTGGACGGTTGTGACCTGATCAGACGATCCTTTTGAATCTAAAAGCGCATTGGATAATGGTACCCCTTAAAAAATAAATGGTCTGTTCATTGCTGCAGTATCGGTGTAAACCAGATATGAGATCCAAGAAGAACTTTGGAGTGGTCGAAGCGCCGCGGCAAGTACGTACGCGTAAGAATAGAAGAAAGTATGATAAGCATACGTCAGGAATGATCCACCGGGGCCCAAGTGTCGTCTTTCGTGCCGTGTCACCGTACACTCGGTACTTGCATAAGTATTTGCACCATCGGAAGGAGACACTTCCATTCGACGCAAGTGCGCACGAAGAAACGAGTCCCCGAGGGACTTTATTTACCTTCGCGACATCCGCCTATTCGATTCCCTTTGATAACATTGGCGCGCACACGAGGACTGGTTTAGGCTGGCCACACACCTTGATAAACAACCCGACGGTTTCCTCCCCTTTAACCCTCTTAATCCTTTGTTTACCGACTGTACTTCGGTTTTAGACAGGATTATGATCGGCGAACAGGACGATAAGAGGACTTAAACGATTTTCATGTAACCTTTCAAACCGTTAAACCTTTTAACATTTTTTATTCGGGTTACTTTTCAAGTAACGCTGTATGCAGTTCAATTCCAATAGACTATTATTTTTTTGAAAGTTTTCGAAGCTAATCTGCAATTACCAAGTAGATTACCGATAATTGTATCTGCTTTCCTTCTTCCCTTTATAATATGAGATTAGAAAAAAAACGCCGAGGTTATAAAGATACTAGAACGTACTAACTTGCACTCGATTATCAAATCGTTTGGGTAACGAAATTGAAAGTCAAATTATTCGAAATACGTACCGTACTATACATTATAAATATCCGCAAAGAGGAAATAAAAATTGCATTGAATATCACTCGTACCAGCCGCCAGCGATATCTCTTCACCGCATCATAAAGTACCTCTATAAAAAAAAGGTGGAATCAAACATACACAGCGACGATCGTAAATTTCCTCGAGTTGACGAATTAAATCAAACTCTCGGTACGGAATTGGATCGTCGCCTAGGAAATTCCCAGGCGCATCCTTGGCGAAAGACAAAAGCAAAAACAAAAAGGCAGGCGGAGTCTCGTAAATTTGACGGCAGAGCCGCCGTTTGGTTTGGCGAAATGCGAAAGAGGCTCGTTGGCCAGCATCCGCCGCGGGCGAGATCAAAGAAAGTGAAAGCGAGCAGACGCGGGAACATAACCGCCACGAGTCCCCTTTGATATTCTCGGCCTGGCGCGATAACGTTCTGCATTTCTGCATTAAGAATCGGCGATAATGAATTTCGAAAGGCCTCGCCCAAAAACCTGCGGATCCCTTTGTCGACCCCATTCGCTTATAGTCGAGGATTAAGTGAGAACCATGAAAGAGTAAAAATTTAATATGTCAGTACCTCGGTTAACGATGATAATCCGTTCAAAAAGTACCGTCGTTAATAAAAAAAACATTATTTAAGACGCGATTACCCACGAGATATTGAAAATCGATTAATTCGTTTCCACTCCTCCCATCGACCATGGTACGTATTAAAAATACCGATGAAACTTGTACGAAATGTGGTAAAGGCACGTAATCGCTCGTCGTTAATCGAGTACGCGATTATCCGAGGCCGTTGTTAACGCATTCGCGGACGGTACAAATCTGATCGAGTTGCAAAAGAAGACGGGTGATTTATCTCTTAAACTAATCGCGATGTCCAAATTAAACGAACGCCGTACTTCTTATCGATTGGAATCTACTCGCGTCGCTCTTCGTAATATAATAATAATCGTCTAATCATGCTCTGTCCTTGTACGCGTACCTAAAACGCGCTGCATTACTGCACGACTGTCTTTACTCTTCCTCGACTTTTTACTACGCAGTAAACTGGTCGTCCTTTGGTCCAAATAAACGACTAGACTTGAAATCCTCGCACGCTACATATATATATA
>JBCFXI010001011.1:0-83094 GCA_038496175.1 Ampulex compressa
TATATATATATCTTTCTCTCTCTGGAGCTTCACTTCCTAGAAAGCGCGCTTCGCCCTTCAGGGTGTCGTTCCTGACAAGGGAGGAAGGAGAGAGAGATCCTCCGGGATCTCACTGTGACACGTGTGCACCGCGAGCGGCCCCTTTGGAACGGCACCACGGGTACGGAGCCGCGACGGTGACGGGAAGAAGACGGACCCGGGTCAATGTTACGCGACCGAAATATTCGGATGGGTCTGCCAAGAGCGCGTGCAAGGTCGTTAGGAATCGGATCCGCGAGCGTGACGTACGCGCCACGCGAGCTGTCAACGTACCATTTCACGTGTCTCTCGGTGGGCGCGCGGTGGAAACGGGGATATCGTCGTCGAGGGTTACGCGGGGGGCGGTATTGCGGCGGGATCGCGTAGGTGCGTGTTCCGTGTCCAGCCCTCTGGGCGCCTGGCCCTGCCGTGCACCGATCAGCGACCGTCGGTCGTTTCCTAACGGCGCCGACCGACGAGAACGTTAGCGGCGGTGATAGAGGAGTACCCGCGGTACCCGCAAAAACTGTTCACACCCTCGTATTATTTATTCTCTCATAACGGGGGATACACAATCCCGGCGCGGCCGACAGACGGGAATTGCACGCACTCGGCCGCGATCGAAATAGACACTGCATATAAATATTTACCTTGCTACATGTAAAATGAATAGAGAGCCTGCCTGAATCGAACGAAGGAAGGCTCAACCGGCCCACTGTGACGTCGCCGGCCTACTGTCAGCTCAGCGCTCGCTCGGCCCCGCGGTCAACTAACCTACCGTGCTCGCCGCGCAGACTTTACCGGTAAAATAAATCGATCCCTGGCCAGACAGTTTTCCCGTACCTTCGCGATAAATCCTATCCCGGCCTGGGAGTATTTTATGGCCGGCTTTCGCGATGTTTCGAGCCCTCCTACCGTTACCACGGTCGCTCGCTTGACTACCGTAGTAGTCAGGTGTGAAACGCTCACGCGCACAAACGCACACAGAGGCGCCGCGCACGTTTCCCTCGCGAGATCCCGATTCGTAGAGTCATAGGCGTCGTTGGACCAAAAAAGAAAAAAGGGCGGCGGAGGAGGCGGTGGAGGAGGAGGAGGAGGAGGAGGGGGAGGAGGTGGAGGTGGTGCGGTCCTCGTCGAAAGGCGGAGGGAGCGGGAGGGTTACGTGCGTAAGCGTAACGCACGCACCGACATCTTACGCAACGAGAAAGGTAATTATCTTCGGCGTATTACCATACACTTGACCTCGGAACTACAATTTTTTCGCGAGGCGATCGCGCAACCTCAATAAAGCGCCGGTACCGGGGAGAGGGAGGGGGGAAGATAGCGGGGAATCTTCGCGATTCGCCTCTCTACGCGCCGATTCGAAAGCAAGATTTTTGAACACCGCGAGTAGGGACTTTGCGCCTTCCGCAGTTTGCCGCGTTTTCGTGCCGAGTTTCTCGCCGCACTTCCGTCTCGCGTACCCTGGACTCTCCCCCCTTCGATGTCGTCCCTACTCAGACGTTGGCCCCGTGGATCGACGGGGATTTAACGAGTCGAGGAAAAATTTCTCGAGGAACGAGATACGGAGGGCTCTACGGAAAGACGGGAGTGAAAGAGTTAGGCGCGTTTGGACAGGTGGCGCGGAAGTTTCGCGAGTACTTCGCAGACCTATACCCACGTAAATACTTTTAGCGCGATGTAGTTGCGTCGATATACCTACCTATATACATTCTTAGGTAACGCGAATTACGCTCGAGTCTCGTCGACGTCCATAAAACTCGCGATAGCCGTGCGTACACGTATACGCCTCCCCCCTCTCGCCCCCCCCCTCCCCGCCACCCTCTACGTGTGCCCACGCCCGCGCATCGACCGCGAGATTATTAAATCTTTTCCACGTGCTCATCCCCCACGATCCTCGGCCCCGTCAACCCTTCATCGATCCTCGAGACCGTCTCGATTCTTCGACGATACAGATCTATCCATCCAAGAGATGCGCCTCGCAAGTGTCCAATGGTGAATGGGAAAAATTGATGTACGATCGCTCGGAATAACGGATTAGAAAATTTTTTTTATGAACGCTATGAATATTTTTTCCTCGCCTCTCGCCATCCACCGATCGATCCTCAAACCGTCCCCGATTTTTCCAACATCGTCGCTAGCCACCGTTCCTAGGCAATCGTGTACTTAGATTTTACCCCAGCAAGGCGAATGTTTACCATCCGGCGAAGCGACTCTTTGGCTTCTCTTGGGTCTAATAATAAATCGCGGCTGATTCGGTAAACAGCCGCGTCGTTTCGGTCCGGCCTTTGTCACGGACTTTAAACGCGATTATTGTCCGGCACCTTTGTCGCACCGAGATCGATCCGGCACTGCACGCGCGTCCACGTGCGGCTTGTTTTTTTTCCTTCCTCCTATTTTTTTTTCTTTTTTTTTTTTTCACGAGGCGGCAACGCAAACGCCAGCGAGGAGGCGCGGGTGGCTGAAATTACCCGTGCACGCGTTCTTAGGTAACGCATTGCGCGTTGCGTGAATAGAACCACGGCGTGCCGCAATTGTTACAGTTCGTTTCACGTTGCTTTATTTTTACTTTGCGTGCCCGCGGATGCCGAGTCGGACACGTGACGTTCCCTGAAACTGCATCCATCCACGTTATTAGGTAACGCGCCGATAGTGCGTGAATTGGATTTACTGCCGAGAACGCGGCGATTCGTCTAGACGCGGCGGTGGTTTTTGGCCGAATCCGTAACAGCCTGGGACGAACTAAAAAATCTCCCAACTTGATAACGACGACGGTTTTACGGTAAGTGAAAAAATTTGTTAACGCTGGTGCTGACGATTTTTGGAATATATTTATATATACCAAACACGCGTTAAAAAAAAAAGAAGAGGATAATGTAGAAGTGGCGATAGATCGGTACGATGATCTACGTGTTGCAATGAAATTATGGAAATTCTAAAGAAAAAAATACACCGTCATAGAGTTGTATAATTTTTGCAAAACAAAAGATCGCGCGATTTGACTCGTTCGATAGTTGTGGTGTTAAAGTTGCTCTTGCTCGATCATCGCCGAGAGCGTGTTTGAAGTCGATGAGCAGTGGTGTGTGTATACTTATTTAAAAAGCAACGCGTGTAGCCAATAGATATAATTTTAGATATTTTTTACACGTCTTTGTTATTCTTGGATAAGACTGATAATTACGTTGAAAAATGTGGTAAAAATCTTCTTCGTTGCTTTAGCCATTCGTAAAAAAATACAATGCTCAGAGGCATAGTTTTAAAGGACCGCGCCGCGGTTAGTCGAAATACGATCTTAACGATACGGTGATGACCTATTCGCAATGTTTTGATTTGATATTCTGGTCGTATTGTGATAAAAGTGATTTCTCACTACACGTGTACGCTGATATGGTATAATATCCGCAAAGGCGATTTTTTTTTTTATATTCGTGTCAGACGTCTCGCTCGTATTGCAGCCTAAGTGTACGATAAAGAGCGTGGTCTAATATAGGAATACCATAATCGGCTCGTGAGTTACGTACACTTGTTATCAAGTCCATAGCTGTACATTAATTTGACTATCTGCGTAACGTTTTTTCGAACGAATTGTACATATATAAGAAAACTAGAATTTTTTTCAGCTTTGACACGGGCAAACTTCGAGTTACACAGTTCGCCGGAATATGGCGATTGCAGAGTTAAACTTATTAATAACCTTGGGAAAAAAGAAGTCCGTAACGCGAGCTTCTTCCCACGGGGAAGACGAAATCAGGACATTACGCATACCGACCCAAAGCGATCGTCGCTCGAGGAACCAAATAAACAACTTGCATGTATATCGGGCGAAATCGTTTTGTTGTTATGCAGATTAAAAAAGGAGCACTAATCTCAGACCTTAGATGACCTGACTAAAATACATATTTCGAAATTGCGTAATAGGAACCTTGTGACACTTGTACCAGCCGATCGGTGGTAGTCATTGTGTTTGAACAAAGAACATACGTTATCGTATCTAGTACGCATAATGATACGTGCCACGGTAAAAAAACAATCGCACAACACAACGTAACGACGTTTAATTTCAATAACATGCGAAGAATCCTTTTCCGATTAAATGCGAGTCGAATTGAATCGCCTTATTGTAGCGTGATAAACTAAATACAACTTTAATAACGAATAGTGAGATTTACGATGTTATCTACTCTGTACTACTGTTAATTACTTCGTTATATTAAATTTGCATTTAGGCCGACAAAAGACTTTTCTTTCTTTATCGATTGTCTATAATCCTGTGCGACTTTTACCCGCTGCGAGATAAATTTGTTTTTTTTATTGTCATCGGTGCGTAAAAACTTCGTACTTACGGTTGACCCGCGAATTTAATTAACTTTGATTTCGATCTAATCGATGTCGCACGACGAGCACAACGACCCACGAAAATATAATTGCGAAACTACGTAGGAGAGTAGTGCGTAGAATAAAATTTATTCAACATTTACAACATATCCCCTTCAATCTGAAATTTTATCCATCGATCGAGAAGATTCGCAGTATTTATCGCAAAGTCAATTACCGATTGAACCATTACCGTACAACAAATACGGATAATTCCCAACAAATATGGTTTTGATATCGCAAAAACGACAAAGCGCGGACTCGCGTGTTTTCCAGCTAACAGTGCAAAATGCAGTAATAAAGCGTCAAAATATTTGGAGGTCCGTTAATGCAAAAACATATTCACGCGCTATGCAGCGACAGGTACACGGGATAAAGTTACTTTTACAAACGGTCGTCCATATTGAATTCTGCTGTACCGTTCACGATAAGGGCCGAGCTCACGCATCCGTCATGCGGCACGCGTGCACCAAATTCTATGGGCCGATTGTTAAACGTCGCTCATTGGAGCGCGACGGCCAAACAAAATCCAGTGCGTGAAAACGCTTTTTAATGCGATGCATAATCCATGCGCATTGCTGCATACCGTTCGATAAACGCAATATCATCAATCAAGGGCGCCAAGCGGAATACTAATTTCGCGTGGGCAACTTTAAAGATGGGCGGTCCATCGGTCGATGACGTTAATTAAACGTTTACATAATTACGAGCTCTGCCAGCCTGGAGAACTTTATGCCCATTATGCAACGCTTTGTTCGCCGCGCACCGCCTCGATACACGGTTACCATCGAATACCTCCGCGAGGTAGCTTCCTTCGGCCGAATGGAAAATCGAGCTACGAAAAATTCTCGGCCCATCGGCGCCACCGAGTGGGCTGAAAGCGAGAGAAGGCAGATACTCGCAACGCTTATCGAATCTCAGAACGGAGTTGTTTGTTCGTTCGATATTCGGCATGGGCTGCTAAGGTCATTTAACTTAGTACGTACTACTTAACGCGGCTACCGAATCACTGGGTTTGCGGTACACGCATTGCGTGACAAAACCGAGAGACGACGACTGAGAGAGGGAGAGAGAGAGAGAGGGAGAGAGAGAGGGGGAGGACGGAGAGAGTCTCGAACCCGGATCTTTCGTCGAGCGGAGCAGCAAAGACGATCGGAGTCGCTTTCAGGAACCGGTGCGTCCGTCGTTGCGTGAAAACCCGGACGGCCTCGCGCGGGGGAGAATTTTCGCAAGAGCGCGTCACGTCAGAGAGCATCGGTTCCCAACCGAGCGTTAAGAGGGGGGTCTATCGGGCGTCGTGGCATAGAATTTGCAACTATGCTAATAAGAGGCGACCCAAACGGACAGCTAATGGCTGCCGAGTGAAAAACGAGGAGCAAAAGTGCACAATGAATTCGTGAGGTCGGGTCGCGAGCGGAGAGGGCAGGCGGAAGGGTGGAAACAAGAGGAGCAGGAGGTGGGGGAGGATGGAGGGCGACCACGGATCAATCGTAGCCTTCCGTGTTCACTGCCGCCCCTCGGTCGCTTCCCTCCTCCCCTTGCTCCCGTTCCTGGCCCTCCCCCTTCGCGTGCCCCTTCGCCCACCCGGCCGACTTGCACCCGTGCAACTCGTTTCCTCCCCCCTCTCGCCCCTCACCGCCCTTCCGCACCCTCACCCTCACACCCCCTCCTCCTCCTCCTCCTCCTCCTCCTCCTCCTCCCCCTCCCCGCACCCTTCTACTCCGTGCAACTCTCAACCCTCCATCGTCGTACTTGCACCGTGCACGCGTCGTTACGCAGGCCCAGACCCGCCGACCAGACACAGACTCTCGTCTCCTCTGTTTGTCCTCTCGCACCCACCTCACCCTCCCTCGCCCTTCCTCCTCCAACCTCCTTCTTCCTCTCTCCCTCTTCCTCTCTCTCTCTCTCTCTCTCTCTCTCTCTCTCTCTCTCCCTTTTTCTCCATCCCTCGGCCTATCCCCGTCTCCCTCGCTCTCCCTACCACCAAGTCTGCCCGTCCGTCTGTCCCTTGGCCTTTCCCCCCCCCCTCCCCCCGCACCCGCCCACCGCCCTCTTCCCTGTGCCCATTCGCCCGTCCCCCTCCCCCTCCCTCCCTCCCTCCCTCAGCCGACGGAGGGCTAAGCGCGGCGCACAGAGTAGGTCAGTGGCGTGAATGATCACTGGTATACGTAGGCGTGTATGTGCGTTCGACTACGCAGCCGCTTGCACCCTTTCGATGCGCACTCGCGTGTCCGCGAAGCCACTAAAAGCCGACGCGCACACCGCGGTGCCGAGATGACTTTTGCATTCCTTCGTGCTCCCCCCCCCCCTCGTGTTCTCCTCCTTTTCTGCCCCCCGCCCCTTTCCGCCAGGCGGCTAATCGCCCTCGGAACGACTTTGGGATCGAAAGGCGAGCCTGTCGCCTGGACGGATGGTAAAGTAGGCGCTTCGTCCGCGTTGGGGGGAGGGGGGAGGGGGATCGATAGGATTATTCGCGAAGGAATGCGGGTGATGGACTTGGTGATCCGTCCCGCGGCGATTATTTTCGAAGGAGTCGGTTGCGTAACCGCGCGGAGGTTACGAGAGGCTGCATTGACGTTGGCCGCGAGCTATTTTTGAGATGCAAAAATGCGCGGACCGAGTGCCGAGGACGTTAACGCACGGAGGAGATGCGCCTCTCCGATATCGCGAGCCGTTATCCGCGGGCCTTGGCTCCCTATGCGTGCCCCGCGGTACGCAAAACGGAATCGTCTTTGATAGCGCGATCGATCGATGCACCCCCGCCCGCCTTCTGGCCGATGCGACTCCTGGTTCGGCTATAAGACGGCATTTTGCGCGGCGCGAGGCCGATTCGAGGGAGGACGCGGGTTTAAAGTTGGGGAGCATCGATGATGGATCGCGACGCCGTGGGGGGGGGGGGGGCTATTAAGATAATGAAAATGCGAGGATCGAAGGATTATTAAATTGTTATATAGGAGTGTCACCTCCGGGTTATCGTGGGTTTAATAAATAGAACGCCGGGCCTCGGCTGGCGACGTTATCAAGTGGCGCGGTGCGCAAAGTAACATAGATGATCGAATATATATTTTTTTTTTCCAACCTCTAATGGTGGTTGTTACGTCAAGTTGGGTTAGTTTATGGGGGTCGGAGTTTACGTAGATATCGTGCGATCTAACCTTACCCAACCTCCATCCCAGCCTTTCCTAGTTCTAGCCTAGCCTAGAGCTGTGTAGGAGAAGTGCACTCTACCACGCTGCACGGACGTCTGCCTAGTATTGATCCCCGGCTCAGCTACTGGCTACCTTCACCCACTAATAATTCTTGTCAGTTTCTCTCGTAGACTCGACAATTCAAATCTACGTCGCCGGGGATTATCTTAAGATTTCCAAAAGGATCACCGTAATGAGACGAATTTTCATTCGACCCTCCTTTCGGGGCCTTTCGCTATCTTCCCACTGCTGGCTTTAACGTCGCTCATTTATTTGTTCCATCTCTTCCTCTTCTTTTCTCAGAGAATCTTCGAGGGCGAGGAATATTCCAAGTAGCGGCCTCCCTTCATTTTTCCCCCCTTTCCCACCTTTTTGGGGGGCAGATCAATCGAGAGCTTATCGAAAGCGGGGACCGATATCGGATACCCGGATTAGACGATGTCTTATACCTTGATAACGGTTAGATGGCAATTAAGCTCGTCACATTCACGGCAAACTTCAAATCCAGCTTTATTGGTTACAGTAACGGTACCATCGATATTTCGAAACAGCACCGGCGGCATCTGCCTCTGATGGTTATTAGACGATGGCGATGGCACATCAACATCGCCGATAGACTCGCATCCGTTAACGACGTTCCGCGCCGCAGTATCGGACCGTGAAGTTGTACCAGCGGGGGACGGTGCAAAATATGCGCCAAACTGGGTTAGCTTATCCCCGACGTATCACTCCGTTTTCCACCCCGCGATTTCACTTTTCTTCGCCTCCGCGCCCCCTCCTTCGATCGGCTCCCGGCTTCGAGGGGAGAAATTTTACCGGCGCCCCGCGAACCGAAAGAGATCAATCCTGGCGCACGCTGGCACTGAATTATACATCGCACGGCGTAGATCCTTATTCGATCGATCCACCTGCGCGCCGGTGTTAATAACTGCGCGACAGCCATTCGCCCTGACAGATTGTTCTAATGAACGGAATGACACGGCGGCAATTATTTACCTTCCGTCACGCACGATAGCGCATTTAGCATAACGCTCTTATAAGAGCGCCGCGGACACACACGCTCGATCCTTCCTGGATGCGCGAGAGCGTCGATATTAATCCAAAGCCGTTTACTGGAGTTTTTTTCTTTCTTTTCTTCCCCAACGGAGCCTCGATTCGCGCCCAAAGCGCCTCCACGTGGTCAGGGGATGCTCGATGTTGCTTAACAGCGAATCGATCCGCGTATTGGATAAACTATGCCGGGAACGCACTTTAAAGGGTTGAGGGGTATTAAATGCGGAGAGAGACGCGCATCGCCACGGAGGATTCGAGGGACGACGCTGGTAACGAGTAGCTGCAAATCCGATTTGGCGGCAGGAGATCGTACACGCATATACGGCCGGTTATCGTTTACGATACAAGCAGGCGAGCGTGGGGCGAGCGAGAAGGAAGCGTGCACGGGGTATTTGCTGCAGAGCGGTGCACCGTCAAGAGAGAGTACAAACGGTTGAAAGCGAAACGTAAACAAACAGGTAGCTCTTCATCCAAACCGAATAGCGGGAGAGTAAAACTGCGCTATACTGCTGGGAGAACCCGCTGAACGTAGAAACTTTCCTTCCTTTGTTTTCCGGCATATTTCCATATTACCTTTTTAAAGCGACGTTTAAACAGTGAGCGCCAGGCGATTGCCATGTAATACCCTCGGTTTAATTGGCGCTGCACGGACGTGCGTGGCAATGTGAAACCCGCTGTTTCAAATTTTTGCTTTATTTATCGCATTTGAATCGCCATTAAACGACGATCCAGATTAAGCGGGACTCGATGGCTCGTTGTTTTTCCTCTGCGCGTAATTAAAAGCAAAGTGCGAACGATGTTTGGGGAAGATATCCGATGAAAAGTGTTTGCCAAAAAAAAATTGCGCGTGGCGTGTGTTTATCTTTACAGCGCGCTCCTCCTTCTTTTTTTTTTATATATATATATAGAACGGGGAAACTGCAAAGGGAATTGCAAGGAAGCAAAGTGCCCGATGGGTCGTATAGACCAGAAATAGAGCGGAGAGGTTTAAACGCCGGTGATAAGTAGGGAATACCATTCCATTGCTTTTTACGGGGATGTTCCTCGCGCATTAAACAAATATTACACGCGGGCGATTTAACCTGAACGGTCAGTTTTTCATATCCGATAAGAAAACCAGTATTATACACAGTTTTATCGGACTTTGCTATACCTCGCACTTCCTTATATTATCGACGCACAGTGGATACTCGAGATATCGCGATGCAAATATTAAAATCGACTCGTAGTTCTAAACATAAATCCAATTTACAGCAGCTCCTCTTGGTTACCTAAAGTATTTCTTTGAATTCCAAACCATATACAAGTTCATTTCACTGTTCGAATTTTGGCACGTTTTGACATCATTCGCGAAAATTGGGTAATCCGCATTTGTCGACTCCGTATTTATAAACGACGCGTTTTTAATGCTCGAGCCGATCGTGAATCTGCGTGGCAACTTCGTGGAAATTTATTCTTCTCGGTGAGCAGGCGCAAAAAAAAAAAAGAAGAAGTAAGCACCGCATCGGAGGCGTCGCTTATCTAAGCGCGTACTAGGCCACAAAGGAAGCTAACCGTCTCTTTGCAGTCGGCTCCGCCTAGCAGCCAAGGTAAAGGCACGGAGGAACGGTGCGTACTTACAGGAGTAAATGAGGAGGCTACGGTCAGTTATGAATCATCGCGCGAAACGAATTTCACGGTAGCGCTCTAAAGCTCGGTTAAGGTAAACGCCAGCAAACTCTGGCGGATTCTAAAAATCCTCCCCGCGTATTTTCAGGCAGGTAAAAGGAGCACAGGGGGGAGGTAACGATGCAGAAGCATTCGTAAGGAAACAAACCGATATCGAAGGTCATCGACTCGAGGTAGGCTCGGTCAAAGACGAATTATTTCGAAACGTATACATTGGACACTCCTAATCTCCTTGCTTTAGATTTAAGATAATTCGTGAACGTGATCTTAGCGGGCAATAATATTTCATACTTATTCATTTTTCCATCTGATTAAGATACAATCAATTTTTAGTCGCGAGAACGTCAATGCGTGTGAGAAAGTCAATCATTTTTTTTATTAAATCTGGATTAAATTAAATCTAAGTTTAGAAAAATAGAATTCAATCTAAAAAAAAATAGGTAATCTGGAATCTAAGCTGGTGAATTGAGCCATATCAAGACAAAAGGCGTGGAAAAATTCGAACACTGGAGTAACTGGACTCGAAATCGTATTCTTTCTAACGCTACGATGATGCGTATAACACTATTGAAACAGAATGTAACGCGACGTCGAAACTCGATGTACGTTAATATTTAAAAAGTCTCGCTCTTCTTTTATTACGCTCTTTCGGCGGAGATTAGTTTTAGTCAAATTTCCCCGTTTTTGCTCCATATCGGCCCAGAAAAAGCAGCTCCATCCTAAACGGCACACGTAACACACAAGTTAATTACGTTGAAAAGAAAGCCCTTTATTACGAGCGCATGCACGCGATCCGGCGAGCATGGTCGGCGAGATCTCGAGGAAGAGCGGCTTTCGAGAGCACGTTATTCCGATGACTTCCTCGGACGTCTTCGGTGCTTCAAAATTCCGATAGCATAGCCAGCATAGCACAGCATAGCCTTCCATTGATCCGTAGAAAAATTAATACACCGATTTCTTCGATATCACTGCCAAGGGATTTACAGTTAAAACCATGAAAATATATAATCATGGATTCACGTACGTTGGAAAACATCAGGATCGCTTGGATTTTAAAATGACTTTTCCAAGGTTGCCAATAACGAACGTGGAATCTAATTTAACCCCCGAACTGGCTTTTGCATTTTTTCAAAATCCATCAGAATCGAATAGGGGATAAGTATTATGATAAGGGAACGAGGATCGAAGTACACGTTGTGCGAGGGATTTTTGGGTAGGATTCTCGTATTTCGAAGCAGCCTGAGCGGCGGTACGATTCGTCGACGGAGAAAACGCGGAGCGAAGTGGCTCATCGTCACGCTGCCTGCCGGCCCACCGTTCTACTACCTTTCGCTATAATCGAACTTCTTTGCTCTCGTTACGCCGGCGAAAATAATGACTGCAGGCGCTCGGAAATAATCCGCGAAGAAGCGGTGAAAACATTCGTTACCGACCGATATAGCGTCCCACGCACTATTTGTCCCCGAGTTCGCCGCTTGCCACGCGGCTCGATCCTCCATTTTGCGCGCCTTTTTCGCTCCCTTTTTTCTCGCCAGTCCTGATTCATTACGGACGTGGCTGCAAAGTGACCGATCGATGCTTATATCGGGAACGTACCTCGAGTCTTGTCTCAGTCTACTAAATCTTCGAGCTGTTTTGCGCCCGAGACTCGCCATCTCTGCTTTCGAATGCATTTTCGAAGCGAGCGTGGATTTATCCGTACATCCTTTTTTCTTTTTTTTTTTTTTTCCTATCGATAGCTTTGTACGTCGATGCGGAAGATTAGATACGATTATTCCAGGATGTGGCCGGTGGTTGAATAACGAAGGACTTCCTCGAGGATAGGAATAGAAAAAACTTTCTTACGGTTGTTCTTGGCAATAGTTTTGTTGCGTGCCAAGCCGTTATCTCGATAGGAGCACTCGCAGGATATGCGTTGGGAGTTGCACAGATAGGTGCAATTAACATTGGTTACGCGATTATTTTTGCGTGTGGTTAAAAACGAGGGGCCTTGACAAACAAAAGGAAAACGTACGCCGGCGGACGGATAAAAATCGGTTTCTCGATCCGCGCCACTGAACCGTCGCCGATGATTGCGATTCGTTCGTTGCGTAATACGAAGTTAGCCACTTACCGCATAAATTCTCAAAATCCCCGAAAGTGATTTAGCGCCTGTGGGATCGTGGAAAAAAAAAGGCGCTAAATGCTCTCCGACGATGATCGATGCCTTTTACGGGGCATCTCGTTCCTACGATTGGCGCACTGACCGATTTATCTTGCGTTCGTTTTACGAGTAAGAGGCACTGTTTTAAGCGCCGGATTTATTAACTATATATATATAAATATATATATATATAAATACACGCACATACACACACACATTAAGGTTATTTATTTTCGCGCATAAAGTTGCACAGTTTTTTAAACTTTGCCACTTTACAATTGGAATAATATATATTTTTCTATAAATATATAGGACGATTAATGTAGTTACTGTCTTTAAAATGTAACCTCTCTGTTAACATTCACGTCCCACGTTGGTATTCTGCGATCGCACTTTTCGTCGATTTCCGCGGCTCTTCAATGCCGCGGATTTTACATGCCTATCTCGATTAACACGGGAAACGTACGAGTCGATTCACGGATTTCCCAAGTGCGAAGCACCTGCAAAGCGCGCTCTATGCGTGGCCGATCGGTCCTGCAATTTCCTTAACTTTGCAGAACCGCGAAACCGGTCCGAACAGGTTTTTCGCAATCGATTCGTTTCGGAGTCGCGTTTCAGGGACCTTCAAAAGGATCGGCCCATTTTCTAGACGCGGCAAGGTGACTCCTACCAATTCAAATCAATCTTCCTTCGCCCCATAGATGGTGCTTCCAAGGAAGAGAATAGCCACACGTATAACCAGTGGTGTCCCTACGAATCTTGAAATTTTTTGGAAATTCTACGACATTGATCGTGCAAAGTAATGGAATAAGATCTAACGGAGGGTTTGTATTTTTTTTTGGGATTATTTCGTTGAAAGAAGATCTAAGTCTACATTAAAATATTTCGTAAGATCCAATTCTGAGTCATCCGTGCGGAATAAAGGTGCGTAGTATCCTAACATCCGCGATGCTTGAACACATATACACCTTGGACTTTGAAAGAGCACGGTTCGTCGTAAAACGCGATTTGCTGAACAAGAGCAATTTGCGTATACCATAAAAATGGCTTTTTCATTAATAGTATCGTGCAGCAGAAGATAAGGTAATGTTCCGCGAATGGATTACGTTACGCAAGTATTGAAACATAGAGACCGTTTCGCAGTTGCGTTTCTTGTGACCAAAGCCTTGAGAACTTTAACGTACGTCAATTACACGCGACTCGCGGAGACCCTAGAACGCATTGATTCGTCGGTTTCCGGCTTGGTTGCGTAAAATTCCAGCGCGCTGTCGAATTCTCTATTCTTTTTTTTCCCACAAACCTTAGCGCTGACTATCGCGAGGCATTGTACGCCCTGATCGATCCAGCATCGTTACGTCCATTGCCTATTATCTCGAACACCGCTTCTTTCCTTTATGCGCAGACTGGAAGGCGGATCGAAAATCAGATCGTCATACGGACTGCGTCTACCTGGCGCGTGAAACTGGCGAGAGGCGAGAAGACCCGGTGCAGCAGCTGGAGGTGCTTGATGGTATTGTTACGATAATTGGTGAGCGAAAGCTTCTTCAAAACAAGCCGCCGTCCAGTTTCGATCGGTCCTCCGACACGCCAACCGCAGTATGCTAATCTGCGCGTAGAATGCGGTCCCCTCTTTAATTTGTGTCGTAATAATCCGCTTGTCGTGAAAATCATTTCTCAGGATACAATGGTAATTTCGGAATGTCGTGAGAAGTGAGTTTCGGAATATCAGAGTTTCTTGTCCAGGTAAAGCGTTCCATTGGATATTAAGTGGAATATCGTTCCTGCACGCCAAGCCGCACAGAAAATATTTCCTCGATTTCTTTCGATGGATTTTCGAAACCGATTCAGCGGCGTGACCCAAATTTCGGCTTACGGCGAATTCATCTCGACGAGCTCCCAGGCGTTGAAGCTGGAAATCCAAGGTTGTCGCCATTTTCCAGCGCACAATATTATCGTGCAAATTAACATGGATTTTTCAAGTATCCTTCGATGCTCGCGTCGAAGCAGCACGCGGGAAACGGCATTGCCCAATATCCCACACCGAGCGTTCCTGGAATTCAAATCGTAACTAATCGCACGCATTGTAGTCGCCTCCAAGGCTGTGCAGGAGAGGCCTTGCAACAGACCTTCCGCCTTGTGAGAGTATCCTTCACGGATAATCGCGTAGCTCCAGCCAGCGATGATATTAAACGTACACTCCAAATGTGTCTAAAGGATCGTCGAGGAGGAAAATCGGACGTTCGATTTTTGCCAAGATATTACCACTTTCCATCCTCCCTTCCTTCCTCTTATCCATCGCGATCGATTGTTCCAATTATTTCTACAGTGTGGTCTATATCGATCCCCAATCGTGACACTCATTAGACGCGCAGTACGTGTAACTTTGTACTTTGGATTTTACTCAATCAATTTTCAACCACGAAACAACGGATATATTTTTATATAACACTATTCCTACCAGCTATTTTCCAGACATGTTTAAATGTGCTAAATATATCCTTAAAGAAGAAGAGAACGAA
This sequence comes from Ampulex compressa, assembly GCA_038496175.1. Classification (NCBI taxonomy): domain Eukaryota; kingdom Metazoa; phylum Arthropoda; class Insecta; order Hymenoptera; family Ampulicidae; genus Ampulex; species Ampulex compressa. The sequence goes on from JBCFXI010001011.1 coordinate 14,964, forward strand.
GAAAAAGTGTCGATACATTTATTTATCGATCCTTACGATGCAAGAAAATCACGAAATATTTCAGAAGTGAGCGCGTCTGAAAATTCTACAATTTCTCCAAGAGAGCACTCTGAAGTACACTCTAAAGTAAACCTTAGCTAAGTATCACCTCTGTGTCAGCTTCAAAGGCACAAACTGAATCGATAAATCCGTAAAAAAAAAAATCAATATCAGAAAAGCAGGGGCTCTGGCGAAATTATAAAAAATCCCAGGTTGTCTATATGGGATAAAAAGTTTGGGTACCTCCGCATTATTCGATCCTCGCCCATCGCCGCGGCTACTAAGGAGGGAACGAGGCGCAATAAAGGCAGGAGGCAAAAATCATCGATGGCCGCGGCCAGGGAACGGGGTAAAAACGAAATCGGGTTTTTCTGCGTGTCACAATTCGAACGGTTCGCACAAAGGACGCCCGTAGCCTTCGCCAGCGCCGGCGCAACGTCGTGCACGCAACATTAGCTATTCAAACGGTGCCACGAGAGTTCCGAACAGGGCTGAAACAGCTCCTCGGAAGCGGGCGCAACGTCGTTCAAATCTCGAGCGGTTTGTTTGTGGAAATACCGAGTTTATTCCCGGCTCTCCTCGCTTTTTTGAATTCCACGCGGCGTCTGCCTCGCGATTTTCCGATTCGAGATCCATCCCCGCGTCCTCGCGAACATCGACTGGTTGCTCGAGAGAGGATAAAGGAGGAGAGTGTAGCTTTTAGTCCTTTAACGAGCAAGCCTCTCCCGAAGTATAAGATAGCGACGCTTATCTATCCTTATCTAACCACACTGGAATTAGAATCTCGTCCATTCGAATTACGAAATTCCTTCGAAAATCCATGTTTTTCGTAACTTCGATTTTTTTAAGGCATTCATAGTCCTGGCACAGTGCGCAGTATAGATTAATGATTCTGATATAATGCCGATGCGTCTTATATTTAGTTAGTATTTAGTCTTACATCACTCCGATTCTTATAAAGGATAGACTATTGTGAAAAAGAATACAAAGCCAGCGATTACCGATTCATCTCGATACAATAACCATTATTGTCCATAGCACGCATGATATATGCACTCTTATTTTTATCTCGCATGGGTTACATCACTATCAACGTGTCTCCAATTCGTTGCACATCGGGCGTCCCTCGTCGGGTAGAAAAAGCGTCGAGAGTCGTGGAACGAAGCCCCGCTTCCAAAGTCTTCGATCCAACCTTCAGCCCCGTTTCGGTAACGAGGAATTCGCGAATGGCGGGGATCGAGCGTTAGGATCGTGGAAAAGACGCGGCGGTGGAGGAATGTAGGAGAGTAGGAAGGATCAGAAGCGGTGAAGGGCGGCGGCGAGGGAGAGGAGCGTGCATGCACGCTCGATTAAACGTGCATTCACGATCGATCAAAGGTCGATCGAAGTCGACCGCGAACTGAAAACAGTAGTCACGAGAGAAGGAGGCCCGGGAACTATTTGCTCGCCTCTGTAAATACCTGCCTGCGAAACTACGTAGCTCGGCGTCTGTGCGAGGCCGTAGGAGCCGCGCGGGCCTGCATGTGAGCGGGGCATAATGCTCGGCTCCGACGAGGCCCGATTTTTCTTCCCTCCGCGGAAGGAATGCCAGGGCCTTTCGATCGCGTCAATTTTCAGGGATTATCGCGTACCGTGCGAACCTACGCCCACCCTCCCTCCCCTCTGCGCTCCCCAGGAAATTGTCGACGGCATGGATCTCTGGTCCGTTTGATTACCCACGGTGAATCAACCGCCGTAACTTCGGCCCACCCCCTTTTTTCCCTTTTCCCTCTCCCCCTCCTCCGATGACTCCTGTTTCGTTTTCCGCACCGAAAGCCATGGCCACTTAAGCCCACGAGACGAGGAACTGTGTTCTGATAGCGATTCTGGTAATGGTGTCTTTACTCCGGTTTGTTGGATAATCAAATTAATCCCTGTAACTCTTGGGATACGTGTTAACGCTATTCGTATCACGACAGGTCAGTGATGTCTTTGAAAAGTCGTAGAAATTTGAGGCGCGGTCGCTTCTGAGATTTTTCATGATTTTCTCGCGGCGTACGGATCGATAGATTGATCTATCGACATTTTTCCTTCGTCCTCTTTTTCCTTAAGGATATATCGAGTACGCTTGAATCTGTCTGGAAGGTAGTTGGTAGGAATAGCGTTGATATATCGAGGATTTTTTCGAATGATAGATCTGCGGAATCAAACATTGGCTATCGATGTACCATCGCGAGGTACACCTGCTAAAGGTATGCCCGCCTTGAGGCGGACCTGGGTGGTTATGCTGGAAAGAAAAAGTAGCGTTGTACGCGATTAAGCGCGTGGTCCGCCTCGAGGCGGAGTTGGGGATTAGAGAGGGGGTTTCTTTTTTTCTAATTTCAACCGTTAAGATCGTTTAGCCTAGGACCTTCTACAAAGTCAATACCAAGCCACCGGAGCCACTCTATTTAAAGGGTTATAATACCATAAATACGATATTCAAGATACATAAGGTATATTCTTCTATCGATATTATTTTCCTTTTTCTACCAAAATACGCACGATATACTGTATAAGCCCGGGAAAGGGGGCCATTGGTTTGTGTTAACAGACAAGCCACTGTGCGACGCGGATCTCCTGGCGGCAGCGCGTATACGCCGTTACGCAAGAGCGTTACGGAATATATGCGTGATTGCTAATTGCAACGATCCTCCGTACCGGCGAATCGTGATCTTATCGCCGCCGGAAGTGAGTGCACCACCGGCTTCTGGGTCCGTTTCATAGGATAGGCAGTAATGCACGGCGATCGACGTGCGCTGATCGATCCTCCAGGTTGGAGTCCCTCGAAAAAGAAAGCAGGGCTGGGGGGGAGCCTTTGCGGGCGGCTCGATCGCGATCTTCGATGCGTATCGATCTGATCGATGGCTGAACGAGAGCGAGAAACGGGGATGGTTGCGTGGATGGGCATTGGCTCTTACACCGCACGTACGCCGAGTGCCGAGGATGGTGTGCCTTATGAATTTAGATGCGGCCTGGCCCTGCCTTATGAAAGAAGATGATCGTCCAAGATCGTGCTTGAAATGGGCAACGACTGGCAAAACTATTTATTAATGGGCATGAGTCGCTAACTTGGTTAAAGATCTATACCGTGTACGCGTCGTGTGATTAATACAAAGCCGGCTCTTTATACAGGACGACGCATGGATTCTCGGTATTTGTAAGGCAAACGTAACCCATCGAGCCGGACAAGGCTTTAATTTGAGTTACATATAGGCGCGCGGCTACGCGGATTCTCGTGGAAAAGTGTACGGTGTTTTTCTGGAGGATCTAGATTTTTTTTCGAGAGTTTGAGTAAGTTTGGAAAATCGGGAAAGGATTCGATGAAGTCGACTGAATTTTTAGCGATGTAGGACTAGATGGAGAATCGAATAGTGTGTGAATGTCGATGTGTGAAAGCAAGAATTGCTGCTTGTTCTTGGATTGTGAGGGATGAGGTTAGGAGTGGATGTAGCCATAAGTTGGATTTATCATTGGCGTGCTGACACAGGGCGTGCTAATTGTTAAAGACGCATATGGAATTAAGTTGATCGAGCGTCTGGCATAAGTTTCGCTCTGTGAAATTATCCGCGGGCATCGAGGGGGTTTTGCGGTCTATCTTAAATTTTCGTTTTAATCCACGATGAATCTCCACCGGGAAATCAGATTATACGCTTCCGAACGTATACGAAAGAAGGGCGTTAAATATAATACGCGGTTCAAATTTGATTAAGGTTAACATAGGAACACGAGTTATTAGATGTATTTGCATCCTTAATACGCATGCATAAATATATTTGCATATTCACGGTATATTTACATTTCAGCGATACTGGAATTCGAAATATTCCGGGATTCGACCAATAATACGCTTCCCAAAGAAATATCGCTTTGTCGTGACATAAAATCGAGTTAAAAAGATCCAAAGGCTCCGGGATTTGCCACGGTAGCTTTCCTCTCCGCGATACTTCCAATATCCTTGACCATATTAATACGTTCCAGAAATCCTTTTAAGAACCCAACTTATTAGATACTCGTATATATATACCCACTTACTTCATAAATCATGCAAGGTACGGTAAGCTAAATCACCTCTCAAATCCTATTAAAGACACTTATCGTCCTTTCACCATTTGCACAAACAAACAAAAAACACATCCACATCCAACGCAACTCCCTGTCATCGACCAGATCATTCCCAAAGTGGTCTACGTCGACCAATGACAAAAAAAAATCGAACTTTGTGTTCTCAGTACGCGTAACCTTGTATCTCATGTTTTACTTAATAAACGTTTAACTATAAAACAACGTATCTTCTTTTATTTAAAAATCTTCCACTCTAAGATGAATCCTATCAAAGTGTACAATTTATGTCAACTTTAAAAACACGTTCGACTTTGTAAAAATATATGCAAAGAATAAGAAGAAGGGAACTACGCAAGACTACGCAAGTCAAAAATACAACAAGCTCGGGCCCGATTCAGGGCGTCCCATCGAAGGAGTCCAAAGCGGTAACGAGAGGCGGCGTCTCAAAATTGCCTCCCGCAGCTCATTGGCGTAGAATCGCGGCAATAAAACTATTGAAACACGCTCCTCGCGGCGTTCAATGAATTATAGATAAGGATAAACAAAGGGAGGGCGCGCTGAATTCTCTCACTTCCACGGCGCGGCCAATTATTTCCCTTCCGTTCCGCGGCGTGCGCGAACAGATAGCGATTGCCTCGAACGTAAAGCCCCCGTGATTCTTCGGCAAAGTCGCGGTGACACGTAAGCCGCGTGTAGTAACGTACCACGGGCACCAGCCTGTATGCACGTCTGCGTCGAGAGCGTGCTCATTCCGCTAATCTTGCGTAGGCACGCATGTTGCTCGCCCTTGTCGGAAATGCGACATCGCCAGCGTCGCTCGTCACGGAACAAGAAGGACTTACATGCCGGCCAATGGCCAAACGCCCGCTGGAAAGGACGGAAAGCCGATTCCTTCTGGCGGATTTAATGCGTCCGGGGAAGAAATATCGCAAATTACTGCGCAACTCGACAACGCATATCGTTTCGTTTGTCGTGCGTGGATCACGTCTCACTTCGATTTCAGCTTGGAGGCGGTGTATGTATTTTGTGAAGATTGTTGGGTGAGTAATAGGGGTTTAGAGATTTTTCTATGAAATTTCAATATGCTGGGATGTTTGAAATGTTGACCTTGAAGTAAGTATAGTTCTTTTTTTTTCTATAAGGAAAGTTATTTAAGTATTATTGGGATAATTGGAATTGGTGGAAGTTTTGATGGTTATTTATACTCGTTGGTTGATCCTTCGATGGTCGTTGAGATTATTTGTTCTTGGAGGTGTAAGGTTACTGTGAGAACGTCGAAAATATTTGTATATATAGTGGAGGGGAAGTATTGAATGCTAAAGTGGAAATTGTGAAGACCCGGGTGTTCCACGACTGACTAAATTTAATCCGATTTAAGCTTACCGTACTAAACGATTATTGGTATTCAATCGTCGATAAAGCTATTACATCTAAACCTAATCTCGTATTAAACTTGATGCAACAATATGGAAACCGCCTATCTTTCGTACGCCAATCTCCTTCTCCTGCCGGCTTAAGGAAATGAAACTTTTGTTTATCGTCGCCCAGCGATGAATCGTTATATAATCCTAAGTTCGCAATCGTGCGTTTAAAAACGCGATGGAAAAATTGCACAGAACATATTTTCTCCGTACAAAACTATAAAGTATATATCGATTACCAAACTTAACACTCGAACTACCAAACCAGTCAAAATGACTCGTCAAGCGTTTCTTTAAAAAATCGTAATGCTTTATAACGATGCATTTTTTGAGATTTTCCATGATCTTCATGCAATACTTGGATCATCATTTTGATTTACCGACATTTCCTTTTACTCTCCCCTTTTTTTTAAGGATGCATGTGGCGTTTTAAATATGCCCAGAATGTGGCTGGTAGCTCTAGTGTTAACATCTACGAAATCGAAATCAGTATCGACGGTTCGATATACGCATTCCAGCGAATATACCACCGCGATAAATAAATACAATGATTAACGCGAGCAGGTTTGAATTCGACGCACGGCGCGTCCCTGAAATTAATCTTTCCGTACGTAATTCCTGATGCAATTTCAGGAGAAGTCACTGGCACTACGCAGCAGTCACGCATTATGCTGCAGCTGACCACCCTCGCGACTGTCATTATCTCGGAAAGAGAAATCGCGTTTATGGTAGGGCGAGTTCGCTCTTCGAGATAATGACAGTTGGGCGGACGGACAGTACCGGTGACTGAGAAGCCTCATCGTTGTTATTAAACTTATTTCGCGAGTAGAGACAAAAGGCACGCCGAAGATTGTCCGTTTGATTTTCGCGCCTGCATCTGAACCTTCTGTAAGTCGCTCGAAGGAAGAGCAACTCTTTTTTATTATACGCTCGAATTGAATTTAGAAAGAGATACTGTACCTCAGCTTACCTTACATCCTTTTTACAAACGATATATAACATTATATACATCCATTTAGAATATAAATTACAGAATATTGAAATATGACACACAGTATCGATTGATCCAATAGTGAATCCAAAGTAAATCACGGTATCACTTAATCCAAATATAGAAATATAAAAGTCCTACACTCTGTCTCCTTCTTCTAATATATAAAATACAAGAACCGTGTTTAACTCAAGCCTCAAAGCCAGCCGTACCTTTGACGAGCTTTTCTGAAATTCCATCTCGCTAATTGGCAGCTTTATACTTTCTTCCATTATTAAAAGACAGCATATTTACGGGCGCGTCGGGTCGACAGCGTTATACGGTAATCACAATAGTCGGTTTAAAAGCAAGTACAGTTGCGAGCATATAAACGGCTTTAAACACACTCGACGCGCGTTTCTTGGAAGCCGAACGAGATATGGTTTTTGTCAGGCCTCACGTGCAACTTATATGCCATCGTAACGTACGGGAAAAAGTTCCCGAAGCGCGTATAGCGCCTCTTCTTTTTTTTTCCAGGATAAACAATCGGTATTTAGGGTAACGTGGAGGGGGTACAAAATTCGAGGGGTCGATAAAAATTCAGCGGGTTGGGCCTTTCGAGGTGCAATATCCCCTTTCTTACCGCCAATTCCGACGTTTATCCCGAAGACGCGGAAAAAAACGCACGTTATTAAGTCGGGGTCCTTCGTCCCTCGTGCTCACGGGCTCCTCTTTCTTCAACATTCATAGCCACGGACCGTCGTCCTTTCCTCAGCCGCGCTGGCTAGATTAGTTCATTACTCGGCACGGCGTGTCCTCCGTTTTTGCAAGCCGTGAAAATAGATTTGTTGCGAGATCGGCCCTGCGTTCTTGCGTACACACGTTCCGCTCTCGTGTGGTCCCCCCGCCTTTTATTATATTTCGTGTTTTATCGGTGCCCGCGTACATCCCACACGCGGACACACACGCGAACCATTCGATCGACGTGCGTTCGAAAAAGGGAATAATCGATGGACGGTACTCCGATTCTTGGGATTTATAAACGGCTTTTTTTGGATCGGGCCCTCCGTGAAATACCGCTGGGGAGTATTACTGTTCTTCGTATAATGCGGTTTTTTCTATACTCCTAAGTCATGATAATATTGTGCATTTTGAGAGTGGGATTGATTATAATTTCGGGCTGATAGTGTTTCTTGCGGTGAGTCGATAAGCTCGCTTTGCGCTGGTCACGTAAGTCGATGATTATTGTCCTCCGTTCGAAAAAAAATATTACCGACAGCTCCACGAGGCAGTGCAAGTTTTAAACTCATGATTACCGTCTCCTCCTCAACGAGGCCGATAAAGCAATTGCGCTAACGGCACATAATCGTTACCGCGGAACATTCCAAGATCCTCGCAAGTTGCAACCGATTAGCGTGCGTTACGTTTTTCCAACTGGCAATGAGAATAAACACCTCTTTCGTCACTCGAGAATTCTCGTGAATCCATTACGCGCAAAAACCTACGGTAAGATCGGCGCTTCGGACTTTTCGATCCACGAGGGAGCTCGAAAAACGCTCTGCTCACAGCCAGGGATCAATATTATTTTACAATTCGTGCTCGATAAAAACCTCGCACCTCTTTCAGAGAATTACCAATAACTCGTAACAAGCTCGCGTACAAAGAAGAAGCGAACACGTTCTCAGATCCTCTTAAGACACATCGACGACATATTTTCACCCCAAATCCCACAAATTAACCGGATTCTAAAAAATCATACATTCCTCTAGTAAAATCACGAATAAACTTTCCTTAAAATCGACCAACGATGACAGCCGCGAACTCTCAAAATCCGCTTCTCCCTCGCATCGCCCGTTCAACAGCCAGAATCGAATACTCGTATCCAAAGGCGACCCGAGCATTCCGACTTCTCTGCCCCCGAATGGCGAGCGATCACCTTCGAATCCGCAGCCCAGAGGGGATAAATCCAGCGTGCATCGAAACGACGAGGGTCCATCTTGCGCGGCCAATACCACGTCTCGTTACGAGGCGCAGTTACGGATGAGTAAAAATTGCAGACATTACTGCCAGCGCGTATCGGCCCGCGGTGTTTTTCAGGCCGTTCCGCGCCATCATTAAGGCCATTCCGTGCGTGAAGGCTGCCAGGACTATTATGCAGGTACAAAACTGACACCGATTTCGCGTTAAATTGTAATATGGTTATCAGCGGGGAACGTTCGACGTACGTCACGTCCATTCCCACGAAGGCCCGCTGCCCGGGGGTTGGGGCGGCCAGAGGGGAGGGTGGTCTGGGGGCGGGCGCAGGGGTGGCTGGTGGCGGCGATGGTAGTGCCATTTTTGTCGAGTGCGTATCATTATCGATTCACTTTTATCCATAGTGAATGAGCGTGTGTGTAAACCCCCTTCTCTCTCTCTCTCTCTCTCTCTATCTCTTTCTCTCCCTCTATATCTCCCCCTCTCTCTCTCTCTCTTGCTCTCTCTCTCTCTCTCTCTCTCTCTCTCTCTACACGAGCGGCAGGAAGTCGTAGGTTATTACACGGCGCGGCGCCTACGGAGTACGCATGCCTGAACTTTAAAACTGGCCGTGTATGCTGTTATCATACGGCTATGATTAAAGTTGTTCTTGCGATAATGGATTTCATAGGGGCGATCGATAATCGCAAATTGAGCGGATGACCTGTGCCCGTTTTATACACGGCCCCGCATCCGTTTGACCTCCGGGGGCCGATTGTACAACTTCATCGGCCACGGTTATTAATATTGGATCATAACGATCGCTGGATCCCTCCCCGGCATTCCGCGGTTTCTTTATCTCGCGTATTAATTGAATATAAGTGCCGGATGCCGGGCCAAGGTGTGTTTGCGCGGATACCTACGCGCCCGTGTACGTATGCACGTCCAGGGAACGTTGAACGATCGGATGTCCATTTGCCCGGATCGTTGGTGTATTAAAATAAATAGAGTGGAGCAAGCTTTTGCTCTTCGTGGAAGTATCGGATAATTGCTCGGGATTGTTGGTCGTACGCGATGGAGGCAATTATGAGATAATAGAACGCGGAGAGGACTGGACCTTAGTTCGCTGCCTTCCTTGATTTTGATTTTCGTGCCAATGCCGGTGAGCGTATTCGAATATATACGTATACTAAAATTCGTGCAGGTCTCAAAATTTAGGGGAGAAGTCATTTTGATGGAAAACATGGATTTGCGAGTAAGGATCGTACCTTATTTGTAAAGTATACAGTATAGAGTCAGGTATGGAATAGTATATCGTGTAAATATCAGGTGCACCGGTATGAAGTGAGCGTTAAGATACGATCAGTCGATAGAGAATATTTGTTGTGAACGAGCCTTAATTTTTGTTTCGCTTGGTTGGTACGACTTCTGTCAAATATATTTAATATACATCGAGTCATTGAACAAACAACGTTATATTTTTTCATCGCGTTAAAAATATCGAATTTTTTACGAAAGAAAGCGATGATTTGCGGAAAGCATTAATTATTAGCCTCCGCGACTTTCTTGGCACATACGCGTTATTTGGTTGAGATTTTCGAATGTTCTATGAATTTTGGGAGACCCTCCGGAAGTGGACGTTGAAAATTGCATCGAGAACAATGCTTTTCCATTACACCTTGGTCCTTGCCCTAAGCAGGAGACTTTATCAAGGATTAATAGCTTCACGTTTATCTTTGGAACGTCGAGTTTCTGCCAACAATTTCGGTATCAGCGGTAATAGAGGAAGCGTGTATCATGGTTTATTAAAGCGGGACGATTGCAATTTTGACGTACCTGGTTAACGTGCAATTGTACCTTCGCGAGTGATTAATCACGAGTCAGTACCGGACTCGATAAAGGTTTTACTTTCCGCTGTTACTTTTGCATTCATCCGCTCTACATCGGTACCAATTGTCCCGCGGACCAAAACTTCCGATCGACTAGTTTCCACGACGATACGACAATGAATAACCGCTTAGAAATCAGGAAAAAAATACACCTTGTAAGATCGCGACATGGAACTTTTTCGACGATCCTTTCGTATGGTCTCATACTTTGCAAGTACCTGTATTCTTCTTCAAGGATGCTCGATTTTTTGTATAACGTAAAGTTACATGGTATTCTTCGAGCAAGAACACTACAGGTCTGCGACACGCGATCCTTTATTAACATTATTCCTACCACGACCGGTCAGCGATTTCTATGAAAAATCGTAGAACTTTGAGGCGCGGTCACTTCTGAGATTTTTCACGATTTTCTCGCAGCGTACGGATCGATAAATCAATCTATCGACATTTTTCCTTCGTCCCCTTTTTCTTTAAGGATATATTTGCTACACTTAAATATGTATGGAAAATAGCTGGTAGGAATAGTGTTAAATTCGAAGACTGTTTCGCCCTTTCGAAGAAGAACCTTACCAGCCACACCCGTATCTTCGATTATCCAGAACCTCACCGAATTACACGCGATACGCGCAATATTTCCAACGCCAAATCCTCACAGGTGACTATAATTCATAGTACACAGTCAGTGGAGTCGTGGACTGTATTCGAGGCCTGCCAAACTTGGACGTATTTAATGATATTTATTACCAGCCTCCCGCGGAAGTTCTTGGTACCGCGAGTGCCGGAGTTTGAGAAACGCCGCTCCAGATATAAATAATTATATTCGGCCGACGTTAAATGGCACAGTACCCGGTTGAGTACCTCAGGCATCGGAAGGTAGAGCGGAAGATCCTTTGCGTGGGAACTCGGAGTATGCGACCTGCTTGTACCTTGTAAAAGGTTAAACGGTCTCTTTAGCGCGCACCTACAAGACCTACGGGAGGCCTTTCCATAGTTCCCGAAGCCCATCAAACGGCGCTCCTCGTCGAATATTCGCGTCCCTTCCTCCGATTCGTGATTTGTAGCCGATGAACAGCGGTTAGAAACGAAGATTGACGTTGCGGGGAATTTTGTTTATAAAATCACTGCCCGCGCGGGAGCCGGGGTATCGCGCTGGTGCACGGATCGTTGTGTTATCGATGCGTAGTTGTCCATATCAATTTATCGGGGGATTCGGCCGCCATGGAGTGCGATTTCTCGAGTGAAAAATCCGATGGAACGTTTCGCCCCGAAGTGGGAAGCCCGAAGGACCGGGGGAGCGCGGAGCCTCGGCGTTTGACAACTGCTTTATTTTAGTTGTGCCTTAATGCCAAATCTTCCAGGGATTATAGCCGGCCCGCCCGCGATTCGCGCGTGATTTATCTCGCGAGCGGTACCGCAGGATTACACTCGCGGTTTGCATGCGAGGAATAACGCGCAACCGATCGACTTATGAAAGTATCGTGCCGCACCGCGAGCGAGTGCTTCATTTATAATTACGGATCCGATATTATGCGCGACGACCAGGGATTTATAGTGGTAGCCCGCGCGTATTTTATCCTTTTTTCCTTCGACGAGTGCTCCCGGTAGGAATGAAAAATTACGCGAAAGCCATTAGTTACTTAGAAATACATATATCATCCCCCGCTGATTATGTTTTTGCCCGGGGTAAAGCAAAAGTTGTGTTTACGATGCCATTATACCCGAAATTAACGATACATTACAAAATTAGCTATATTATGAATTACAATGTAACTGGCGGTCCCGTAATTAATACGAATAGCGGGTATGGCCTACATATCGAGCCTGGTTTGAAAAATACAAATCTAGATTGATGAAGCGCGTATATTCATTAAACTTCATAATGAATGCCTCCATACGCGCTCCGAGCGACTCATTGTGATCATCTTGTCAGCGCTTCCAACGCGTGATCCTCCATCGTTTCCTTCAACGTATCCTTTGCTCACTCACAACTATCCCAATAAGAACCGAACGCGCGCCACGTTCGAAGGATAATCCTGTTCTCGAAATTGCGCGGTCGGCACTTTTCGTTTCTCGCGAGCCAAGAATAGCGATTAATTTCAGGAAGGTGTTTCTCGCGCGATTATTTTCACAGACTCGTTTCTTGGGGCGAAAATTTGCAGCTCGGATCCCCGAGGAAACTTCCTTAAACGCTTTAATGGCGCTTCCAGGGTGCCGTTAGGGTATCGCAGTGTCCGTAGGCCTTTTCCCCTCGAACTTCGTGCCCTGGGATAAAGGAAATTTTTGATAACGCACCGTCGACCTCGCGAAACGCCGTACAAACGCTTCGTACGGCGCTACGCTCGCCATCCTCGAGCCGCAATCACGCTGCTCTCCCGCCGAGACGCTCGAAAGTTCATACAGGTAATGCACTAATGACGTGGGAAATATGCGGCAAGAAGGCAATACTTATCCGAAACACTGACGTTTTCTCGTTTCGCTCGAATGCCATTACGCACGCGGCGCAGTCGTACGCACATGAGCGGCTCCGGGAGGATAACAGCGCGGCTTTGATTTCTCGGAAATTGAGACACTCCGCTATTTTTCTCGTATGAGAAATACGGTATACCTGCGCGCAGTAATGATCCAATATCGCTTTATTATCGTGGCATCGATAGTGAAATTTTTATATGAATACATTTGGTTGTCGCAAAAGTGTGCTTCGTTTTATAAGTAGATAATGGATGCACAGCATTTTTTCGTTTTATATTATTGTATATATATTTTATCGAATTTTGCGTGAGGCTAGAGGAGGATCGAAAGCGAAGACTGCGATATTCGACAGATCAGGTTTTATTTTGTATAAACATTGCTGGATAAAGCAGCTGCGTGGAGGTAGCGAAAGGCACTTTGAGAAAACGTAGTATGAATTGGATAACATTAATTTGTAGCTCAGGAAGAGGCTCGATGTTAGCCTTGGCTTTGGATAAATGTTTATTAACATTACTGGAGAAGCGTCCAGTTTGCTTAATAATATTTTACGCACTATAAATAGTGTTTTCCCCTTAGTCGAGTTATTCAACTTGTTGTTTCGATCAGGATTCAAGGTGTTTAATACCCGCTTTTTCCTCCGTGACGTGCGGTGTTTCTTTGAGTAGGTATCGCGCATGAAAGTGCGGAAAACGGGAAGTCGAATGAAAACGCGGGTCCGGAAAAGGGGCGGCAAAAACGTGCTTTAGATGCGAAGCTCGTTGCAAAGTTTCGAGATGAGTCGAAAGTGTTAGGACAGGTTGCGGCACGTTGGAATTCGGTCACTATTTTGATATCGATCCACTTGCTATGCTTTCCTTCCCGTTTCTCCTCCTACACTTCTGGCACATGCTACCGCCCGCTCGGTACCAAACGCGGCGATTGCGAAAAAGTCATATTCGAAAGGGATCGCAACCCTCCTCGCAGGATTAAATATCACGCAGCGTATTAACACAGACGGAATGGAAACGATTCGAGAGAAATCCTCGATCTTCGAAGGAGTACCTTGAAATCCAAACAGGACGATGCATCGCGGATTCGAAGAAAGTAGGTCACAAGTATCCCATAGTATTTTTCAATTCATCACCCTATCTCGCCCATCACCTCTGGTTTTTCTGTGATATGTGTATATCGTAGCTCTGGTGATTCGAAACCCACCTTAAACAGTAGGTCTTAGGCCAAATGACTTTAGCAGTCGGTGCTGAAAAACGAATTTAAAAAAAAACCTCTGGTTTTTCTATACGATATGTAAATCGTAGCTCTGGTGATTCGGAACCCACCTTAAACAGAGTAGGTCCTAGGTCAAATGACCTTAGCAGTCAGTGTCGAAAAACGAGTTTAAAAAAAAAATCATCACCCGTACATCTTCACTCCTCATCATCGCACCTCTTATCCTCCATACGCACCTCACCTTACCTCCTTAATCTATTCGCAACAAGCACCAATCCACTTCGCCATCCCACTTTTCTAACTATCCAAGTCGAATAATTAATCCACTTTACCACACTTCCTTCTACATCGAACCATGCTTTCCAGCCGTCGGTTGAAAAAGAGGATGGAGAAGCAGGATCGTCATCGAATCCTATCGATCAGTCACACATCCAGGACCGTCGATCGGCCCTCGATGCTCGACGTCCACCGTGACCGTCCGCTGCAAGGTTGGCGCCAACCTAATTTCCATCACCACCTCCCTCTACCCCCCACCCCCCCCCTCCTTCAGCCAACCGCCAGCAAAAATGTAATATTCTCCTTCGCGGTGGAATAATTACGCTCCCGCAAGATCGTATCTGCCGTTTGATTTTGACTTTGCAATTCGGTTACGCGATCGATGTGCATTTATTTTCATCCTAATGGCCGTTCGTGGAACGGTACCCGCACCGGCGCCGGTCGAATAGGTAGGAAAAGTCGCATGTTAAGCCTGATAAACGAAATATAAAAGCAAGAAGAGTAGCGGGGAGGCAAGAGGAGGAGAAGGAGGAGGAGAAGGAGGAGGAGGAGGAGGAGGTGGGGGTAGGAGGTTGTGGCAAGGGGGTGTAGGTGGGCACGTATATAGTTGGGGAGGGTTCGGGGCAGAAGCGAACATCGGTGTGTACTCGAGGCTCCTACGCCTATACCCGCGGCGTAGCGTGCGCTGAAACACACACGCCACCGCGTGTCTCACTCTCTCTCTCTCTCTCTCTCTCTCTCTCTCTCTCTCTCTCTCTCCCTCTCTCTCTCTTTTTCTCCTCTTCTTCTCTCCCCCTCGCGGTCCCTCTCTAAGGGAACTTTTGCTCCTTTTTTGCCCCGCCGATCGATACCGCCGACTTATTTTGGATTATTTTCACCGGGCGGAGTGTGCACGCCTTTTCTGGGCAAAAAAATGGGAATTCGCGCGGACCGGTGCATGGCTTTCTGGTAAATTTTGCCGCGGCCTGGCGTTCTCCAATGAGCACGACGGAAAAAACGCATTAGACCGTGTAACGGGCAATTTTTGTTGCGGCCCGACGGAGGGTGGAAAAAAGGCGGGAGGAGGATCGAGCCGCGACAAAGGCGTTTTATAAATTATGCATAAGGCGGCCCAGGGGGGGGAATTAAGACGGGATCCGTCGAATCTCGCGTGGATCACCTCGATTATTTCGAAGTTTCGCGCCAATCGCGGATTGGCTGAAGCGTTGAGAGTGCCTGATACCTCGAGAGAGAGAGAAAGAGAGAGAGAGAGAGTGGATGTGCGGGTAAAGGACACCGCGAGGTGCAAGGCAAAGTGTCCCGTACAGGAATGACGTGAATCCAAAGTAATAGGATAGCGTAGCGTGGTACGAAAGTGCGGAGGATTGAATAAGTACGTAGGGTGGAGGAGTTATTACGTGGATTATACTTTGTACCACTGGGAGGCACGTTTGCTTGGAAATCGGTCATTAAGTTGTCTACGAAGTGCCGGGGCAGGGAGTTTATAAAAAATTCGTCGAATGCCGAGTGGCGTTGGGGAGTTTTTTCTTTTTATAAATATAGGCTCCGCGGGACGAAAAGCTATCCCGGCATTGCGGTATTAATTAAGCCACTGGCGCTAATATGACGTTGCTCTCTGACGATATCCTCCTGCTGTTGGCATCATCGTGATGTTCCTGACAGCCTCCGCGCTAGGCTACTCGTTCGGGCCGGCTAAACCGAAGGTCCGACCCTTTACGTGTGTACGTTTTCGTGCCTACGCGGCCTCTCGTTTCGGAGGAACGGACCTTCACGGCCCAATAGGCGGATGCTTGAACCTACGGATCGTCGAATTACAAGGTCGATTTTGCGACAGATCGGACACGTGCCGCGTCAGACCGATTTTTCCCCACTTTCGGACTTACTTTTGATTTTCGTCTCAAGCCGTGCAATATATATCCTCCCACGCCAATATAATTTGCTTCTAACGCGTGCCCTCTGATTTTTACGATGGGTACGAAAAAAGTTTTTTTTTTCAATTTTTCGGCTTGCAGGAAGAATTCTAAATGGTCCGAATGGAAAAATTCAGCGTGGAGCGCATACGCCCCACGCGGCATGGAACGCGTTAAAATCGCGGTAACGATTCCGCTATCATCGACAGCTCTAATTTACTGACTCTCGACGGTTACTGCCCAACCCGTTACGCTTTACGTCCTGCATTGTTTTATCGAAAATATAATTCTCCGCAGCCGGTGCGGACGAGGTAGGCATTTGTCGACACGTGTCGCCTCGTAAAATAGCCCTCCTCCACCCCCGCCCATCGTCTGAGAGCGCGATCACCTTTTCGTTATTTTATCCAGCGTCATTTTCCCTTTGTACGAACCGCGATCCTTCGGCTATCGATACGTAAACTTCTGACATTTTGCCAGGCAACTTATTCCAATAAACGGCTGATAAAATATTTTGCATCCACCTCTCCTCTGTCGGTCGTAGATTCAATTTAAGATCCCACTTTGCCGATACTCGGACCTCCATTGTTTTACGCGAAAAGAAGATTAGCGGATATACGTATCCCACTTGTCCGCATTTCGATAATGCGAGGTAAGAATTGAAATTCCGACAATAGGACGAATTTACGATTCGTTGCTCCAGAGTAGGAATATCAGTGTCTTTTATACAAAATCTACGAAAACGATCGACATAGCCAGTCCTTTCTTGGAAAAATTATCTAATATGAATTCATTATTTATTATTTATTTAATATAAATTTCTTAAAAATTACTATACTTCGTTGTTTTAGGATTATCCACAATTCTACCACAGCGTGTAAATCATTCTATCCACCTATCGATACCTCTTCTTAACACACTATTTCCTTGACGATATACATTATATACATAAATACGTCCAGTAAATAACCGTCAGATTTAGTGTCAAATATCAACAACGTATATATAAGAAAACTAATCCTTTATTTTCAATCCCATAATCGATTTGTCACCGGCATCGCGAGTGAGGGAGTCGAAGGCAGCGGTGCGAGGAGTTTTTCAGGATGCATCGTTCATCCTTCCACGTTGCCCCGGCGAAGAAACTGCGGCGGCACCAGCGGCGCATCGTGGATTATTCGTGTTTATCGAGTAGGACGGCGGGAAAGGGGCGGCGGCGGTGCTATTTAAACCACGACGTATCAATAACGGAGTAGTTTTTGGCGGATTTCATTGATTTCCGATGGAGTTGCGCCGATGTGCAGGGACGCCGCGGCGGCAGGTAGGCTGCATGCACAACATTGTAATTGATTGGACCTGTGGCCTGATAACCGCCCGGTGACCTCACCTCGCGTTCGATACGCGTGCTCGGTCATGAAGTAATTTAAATTCGTTTCTTCCTCCCCCGCTGCCTCGTCTTCCTCGCGCGGCACCCTCGAGAGTGCCTCTTGGATAGAGGGGCTTCGCATTGGAGGCCCGACGTTTTTGTATCTGGATCAAGCGTGGTCAGTGACTCAAAGTTAACGCGCTCGCGCACGTGAATGCTGCGGCATTCGTTTTCCACGGTGGCGCGATGTGACACGAAAGTTGATCCGTATCGACGTGGATGATGCGACGTTCGTTACATGTAACCGGTAATATACGCGATATTCTGAGCGCTTGGGGGAAAAAAAGTCTAGTCGCGATTAAATATTTCGATCCGATTGAAAAAGGAAATCTGGTTTCTGATCGAAATTTGGATATCGAGATCTCGTCGTTGATATTTATACGAAATTCCGTGGTTCGTGCTGGTTGTACTCGTTAAGCGTATCGATTATTTTTCAAAGCGTAGCTCTTGCGGTCGATGAAAATATTTGTTAAGGCCGCGCGAGGTTTTCTTTGGCTCGTCAATGTTACGATAGTTTCGTGATGAGGTAGCTCACGACAAGGTATCGTTATTTATCTAGAGTTGAGTATTTGCTTGTATCACCGATATTTGCATCCCACCATGAATCTCATCGAGCTCTTCAATAATGTCAAACGAACCTTTAACATCGTTTCGGTTGCACAGAATCAAAAGAGGTATAAAGCATCGTCTTCGTCGAAGAAAAAAATCCCAAGCAGAACCTCGCGATATTTAATTTAACCCACGGTCAATCCTCGAACTATCGAAGTAGAATCCTCGAAAGTAGACCCCGAATCCTCGAGAGCTCGGCCAAAAGCGGAGAAACTCTAACTTACCAAGCGCAATGCTCATTTCGGCGAGGGAGTGGCGACGATAATGGAATAATTTTGAATATTCGCGAGGGCCCGCAGTGGCACGTACATTATTTTTGTACACGCAAGAAGGGTATTAGCCGTTTCGTCCTTTATTTTTACAAGTCGTTTATGTGGCAGGAAATATAAAGCGTTTATATTGCCGTATAAAATTATTACCAGGGGGAAGCGGGGGGTATGCCTTTTGCTCGGAAATACGCAGGTGCCCTTTCTTAAACGCGAGCTGGATCCCCCCCCCCCTCCCCCCCCCCCAAGGCCTCATACCGGCGATTAGACATGGTTTTGATGAAAAATTTTATTTGCGCACGATCCCTCGGGCAAACTTCCTCCCGTACCGCTGGCGTACCTCGCAGTGCGTGAGCAATTAACTTTCCTGGAAATTATAAGAGCAGCCGAGAAGATACGCATCGTTCGCGAGGTACAGGAAGAACGTAATTCCTCGGAGCTGGCAACCGCGTACTGCCATCTTTACTCAATTCCGCACGATGCTACCGGGGAATCTTGATTCGTCACACTCACTCTACGGCGCCGATCCAACACTTTTATCCCCCGCGGCCTGGGGGAGAAAAAGGCGGGGAGAAAAAAGGGGGAAGGAGATTTTAAATGATACTTAGACGATCATCGATCGGCGGGATAGCAAAAATGGAGCGCGTAAGAAGCATGGGAATGCGAGGACGGTATCCGAGCAAGGGGGAAGCTACGATCCTAACGCCCATTTTCACGGTCCCGATGCGCCCCGCTTTTCCTCATCCACGATATCCTATAAATAAGCCTCGCAGCGGGCGTAATTTTATTCCAGCCTTCCCACGACTTTCTTGCGTCGAGCTCCTCCTAGGACGCGTCGCCGCCTATTAAAACGTCGCTCTCGCGATTCCGCGATGCGCGCCGCGATCCTCGTTCCTCCGATCCTTCGGCCAGGATCGTTTTTCTCGTTAATCCGCGCACCTCCGTCGTCCCTCCGCGACTCCTGAAAACGCCTGCGCCGCAACGCTCCCGTATTTACGATTCGGCGTGTCGATATGCATACGAAAGAACACCCTTCGTTCCTGTAATTCACGATGAGTGGACCGTTCAGAGGCTCGCGGTGGGGAATATTTACGGGCTCGAACCTCGTAAACGATTTAATGAATGCCAAAGAATCGCGAGTGCACCTTCCCAGGGCAGAGTGAGCCGTAAGGCGGAAGGTGGAGGGAGAGAGAGAGAGGGTATGAGGAGGGGGAAAGGAGGGAGGAAGCGAGAAGAAGATAGAGAGAGAGAGAGAGAGAGAGAGAGAGAGAGAGAGGGAAACGGTCGGCAGTGTCGTATACCGCCGACAGCTCGGATCCTTCGTTCGGGCAAAAAGCAAGGCGATCATTACGGTATGCGCGTTAGAACCTGCGTTAGCCTCTGGAATTTCCTCCGCGAAAAATAATAGCCGCGTCCCGCCAGTAAATCCTGGACGAAATTGCCACGGCAGATTGCACCTGCTTCGAGCCCTCCTCCTTGGAGCTTCTAGGAACTTGTCAGCGCGAAATCCTCGGACGGCCGATAGCGCGAGTTCTAGCTTTTAGGCCTGGCACCCGAGCCAGATTCGTCCAAGTTCTATGGCGAGTCTTCCTGGTCCTTTCCCTTGGAAGCGTATTGAAATGATGGTCCAACGAATTCCGAGCACGAAGATCGACCTGCGTTACCTCGACGATGAGTTTGAGGGATCTGTGATTTACATTGCAAATGTATTTAGTTTAATCGGACACATTACTCCCGACTGTTCACTTGCTTGGAATTATTCTTATTTTTTTTATTTTAATTCATATTTCAGCACCGACTGCTAAGATCATGTGGCCTAGGAGTTACTGTTCAAGGTGAGTTCCGAACCACCAGAATTATTCTTATTATCATCGATGATTATTCGCGCCTGATCGATTATTCGTATTGAAATGATTATTATTACTAATCGAGTAATTACTCGCAAAGACCAGTTGCTTGGATACACGATGTTACTTTAAGGTTAATCCGTATTTTCCTACGAATACAGCGATCCTTATAAAATCTCAGGGTTACCTTACACGGACATTATGCACCATACGCGTATCTATATCTACATATCCGGCTAAGGAGATAGGAAAAGCTGGAGGAAATCCGCGAGCGTAGGGACGCAACGTATGCACACTGTACAAGGATCGATAAGTAAAAGTAGAGCTCGATTATTGGAGGGATAGTGTGGGCGAGAAAAAATTTGCCGGCTTCGAGCTAATTCTAACTTTGTCGTCATTTCAACGCCAACGGCGCGAAGAGCCACGGCGTAAAGGGGCCTACGCGGTTTTTCGACATGCCGATGTACATGCACGTAGGCATGCACGTGGATCAAGCACGGCTCGGGTGTGCTCGGCCGAGCGATAGTAATTATCATGCGCTACCCAGTGCTGGCAATCTTTGAAGGTCGACCCGCGCCGGTGCTTCCTTATTGTGAACCAGGAGGACGAGGCGAGAGGAAAAGAGCGAGGGAGGAGGGAGGAGGCGCGGCAGAGAGGGAAGAGTGCACCTTTATTAACTTCACGCTGGAGAATCCTCGGATGTGTTGAGCTACGGTGGTGTGGCGCAGTGGTCCCCAAACTTTTTTAACGCTGGAACTACCAGCCATTTTCTGGGCATATTTAGAACACCACATACATATTAAAAAAAAAAAAAGGGAGAGGGTAAAGGGAAATTTCGGTAAATCAAAATGATGATCTAAGTACTGCATGAAAATCATGGAATGTCTAAAAGAATACATCGTTATAAAGTACTGTGATTTTTTTAAAGAAACGACTGACCAGTCATTTTGACTGGTTTGGTAGTTCTAGTGTTAAGCGCGTACCCCGGACCGATCGAGTCGAGATTTATTGTACGTATGGTACTCCAAGGCTCCTTGTTCGTCGACGGTTTAGCACCAAACCTACTGAAAAAATTGACTTTTTGGTTAGTGGTGTCTTAGAAAAATTGGTTATATGGAAAAAAAAATTCTCGTTGCACATTGTAAATACAAAATAATAAATTACGGGTTCACTCACCACTATTAATTTATTAATTTTCATATTTACTTTTAATTTTAATTATATATTATTTATTCTTTAATTTTTGAGCCACGCATCAGCGGCCAAAATTATTGATTCCACGCGACAACTGCTCCAATAAGACCAGATGGAGAATCAAAAATTATACATGTGCGAATAGTCCACTTGCTGAGACCACGAGTAATGAACGTATCCTAAAATAATATAAATACATATACTAATTGTTTTCAGCATATCCCACTTTTGGGACCACTCGTCTAATTAATAGAGTTTCGGATCTCTACGTGGGTGACTCGAGTTCGAACCCTGCCCATCATCGAAGGTCTGTTCCACGTAACATGTGCACACAGTAGAGCTCTGCTGGTTCGAAATCCGTTGCTGTCTTCCGCCAAAGTGTAAGTCATTGGAAAAAGAAGCGAGCGGCTATAGGCCAGAGGTAGTACCTGAAAGGTTGAACGTCCAGATTTTACCCACTGACACTTCGCCTTGTTTCCCCTCATTATCGACAATGGAATTTTCCTCGCCTTATCCGACCGTCTTTGACCCGTGCAGAAACGCGAATTCACGAACACGCTTACGCTTGCACAGTCGTACCTCAGGCGCGGCGAATTTTCGTGGGATTATGATTTATAAATCACAAGGAATCTCGTTATTAGTTATTCGCGTGTTTACCAAGACCATACATTATCCGATGCATATTTTTTGATACGCAAGAATGTATGCTAATTCCTAATCTTTATTCGGCTTCGATCACGCTTGAGGATACGGGGCCTCGCATTAGTTATAAATACTCCACGCTGTGAGATGGAGAAAGAGAGCGAGAAATCCAGAGAGGGAGAGAGAGAGAAGGGAAGAGAGACGACGTTTGGATGGACGTATACGTCGATTCGCTCTCGCGTATTACTCGACGAGTCTTCTTCGGTTGACATTTGAGGAAGCGCTGAATTATTAGGAAGCCCTGGCGACCGCTTATACCTGGTATCGCGTAAATCTGAAATATACATTAACGGTACAATCGGACAATGCTTCCGCATTGCGCCCGCGCCGCCTATGGTTATTCTCTGTACTCGGTAATCAGCTCGGCTCCTGGACGTTCCTCGAAACCTTTCGCACGTTCCTTCGTGCCTCCGGAAACATCGTGTGCCCACGAAACGAGGAAAGGGAGGGGGGGCCCGCCACCATTGGATACGGGCTCGAACTTCCACGCGGAAGTCTCGGCTTAGAATTTTGGCTCTTACCCCCGAATCGTTTCGCGCGATATGTACTCGAGGAACACCACTTTGGTATTGGCCTTTGCGCTGGAACCATCGACCTGGTCAAAATAAGTAATTTCTTGGAAAAATCGCAGGAATTTATACAGAAGTATTTTGAAAGATTTTGCATGATTTTAGTACGTCGTTATATCGACCCTTTACTTTCTCCCCTTATTTTTTAAAGATGCATGTACAATATCCATTTAGATCGTGTAAGAAGTTAGTAGCTATCGAATATTAGACGTTACATTGAACAACCGTGACATTCGATATTCAAGTAAATATACTGAAACGCAAAGCTGCGTTGAAGCGACGCTTTGACTTCCTCGCGGAAGATCTACCATCGATCGACGAGGAACAGTTAAAGTAAATAGCGATGAAAGAAGGAAAGGGCGCGGATCATCGAGTGTCGAGGATCGAATCGGGATCGGAGGGAGTTTGAACGAGGGGAGGAGGGAAAGAGAAAGACGGAAGAGAGGCGCCTGTGCCGATCCACTTCTATCGCGCCGCTGGTGCTACTTACTGCTCGTCGGTTGCCGTTACGGTGATTCAGGTTTCGCACGATGTTTACCTACCGAACTATGCGCACCATCCCCCGTATGTTGCGAATAATGTTGGAAACGTGTGTGCGCATAAGATCAGGAATACCCGCCAAAGCCGTTTATTTATCGAACCGCGCATCTAAATTCGGAAATTGTTTTAATCCCGGCACTTTGCGGAACAGGAATTCCCAGGGCGGGCAGAATTATCTCCGAGTGCTAATTTAAAATCTGCCTACAATCCTCCCGATTCCCTTTCCACACTTTTCGAATGCTCGAATTCTTTACGCCAATCCAAACCTCGGAAGAACATCATCCTAAATGCTCGCAAGAATATACTACTTAAACACGATGTCCTATCCATCGCACGAAATAACATAAGTATATAATCGTCTCCTATACACGAATATACGTAAAAACGCACAGAAGGTGTTTCATTCTCAAACAATTCACCCAGTTTCTCCTTCGTTCGATACTCACTCCAGGAAAAACTTCGCGAATTCGTATCCGAGAACTTCCATGGCTGTCGGCATTCACCGATTTTCTTTCTCCGTCTCCCAACTCCCCGAGTGTTTATCCCTAAGGATAAGCAATGATACCCATTATCGAGGACCCGCGCGCCTCCATCGCCGATATCGGACGATCGAGGACCCGTCTCTGCACTCCTGGGTAATAAACGGTTGTCGACTTTCCGGTCAAGACCGGTAACCGAAGGTGCACGCCCATCGTACGGTGTTCGCTCCCCCCATGCGATATAACGCGTATGAACAAGAGCCCTGGCGAGCGGTAGGTGTGCTGGGCGCACGCTTATGCATGATCGCAGCATCTGTTGGTACAAGACGGACGTTCACGGCATTACGTTACATCGTTACGATCCCGTACCTTCGAGTGGGCCACATGTGCCGCCACGGCGGTGGTAGGCACGTTCCTTGGCCACGGCACGAGCCACGTAGCGGAGTTTTTCCTCGCTCGCTGTTATTATGATTATTTTATTATTGGGTCAAGCGACCGCCACAATTTCGCGTTTAAAGTATCTCTTCTGTATAATACGAGGTATCGTACGATCGTAGAATAGTGGAGCGCGTTTATTGTGCGCGAGTCCTATACTGGAATCTCGATATAAGTCTTCGATAAGTAAAAGTATCTTTTGCTCGATGTAACTATTAATTTATCGAAGGAATACGCGTACTTGTATAAATAGTAAAATCGATGAAACTCGAGACTCATTTCGAGTAATATTCTCAACACCACGGACGACCTCTCAAAAGCATTTCCAACCATCGTAATTTCATTATAAATTCCTGCACAGTGGGTACGGTTGCCATTTCCCTCGAGCGCGCGTTCAGCCGTAAATCCCATCGAAGCTTCGAACTCTGTTCGTAAAGATATCTAGACGCTTCACATTCGCTCTATCCGAAGTCGAAGATGTCGTAGGCACGAAGCATCTTGTTTTACAGGAGCGCCTAAAAAGCCTCGGGCCAGGTTTGCCACGTCCGCGGCTCTTTGCGCCGTCGAAAGCGCGCGACGATGATTCGTAATGCGCAAACAGGAGGAGAACGGAAGCGCAGGAGAGATATGAGAAAATAAGGCGAGGGGGGGAAAAAGTAATAAAGAGAAGCGTGCGCGAAGGGGGAGGGAGAGGCGGTATAACCATCGTTCCGTAATATTTCGTTGTTCCGGCACGTAGACGAGAAAGGGCGGGCGATGGCATCAACAAAAAATGGAAACTATTTGATCGTGAACCGGCACTCTTACGGTATGCGCCTTTGAGTGTAATAGAGATGTGTCTATATACGTATATACGTATCTACCTAGGTTTGTATATACATACATACACATACATGCATATATATATATATATATATATATATATATGTTTTTGTACGTATATATGTATATGAACATGAGAGAAGGAGGCGGAGGAGAGAAGGCGAGATGGCCGTTGCGAGAGAGTTAGGGAGGTGGAGGCGGTATTCGAGGGGGTTGGGGCGGGCTACTCTGGCAACAGCCGAGCGACTGTGCACACGCCTAAAAGGGTTTTCGTTAGATTTCATTTTACACCCAATTACCTGGCACACGCTAGGAGAAGGAGAGAGAAGTAGAGAGCGCGGGAGGCGAGGAGACAACGCGGTGAGCGTGCGGTTATGGTATAAAAATATACAAAATGTTGGAGGGCCGTGCTATTTTTCCCAACACCTTTGCCGGTTAAATTTGCGCGCAGGCCCTCTGGATCCGCTCGAGGAAAATCTTCGACGGGTTCCTCGCCCTTTCTTCGCGTTCGCATCGCGAGGAACGTATCGCGGATGATGTCGAATTCGAAAGAACACGCATCTTACCCGTTCTTTATGCAGTTACGCATCTATCATGGGCAAAATGATCAAAGTAGTCGATGCCGGAAATTCGACAATAACAACTCTTCCATCATATCCTAACACTCCAGAGGAAGAAGCGCAGAGTCAAACTTTCGTAATAAAAAAATCCTGCATTTGTCTTTATATTAGCTCCTCCCAAGTGTCTCTTGCTATTCGCAAGTAGCCGCTTTATCTAGCAATGTTTCTACTAATTCTACGAAACTTAATCCGTCGAATACTGCGATTTTTACCCTCGATCTTCCTCTAGTATACATAATTGAGTAAAGTACTATAAATCAAAATATATCGTGCATCTTTTATTTCCTCATAAAACAAAAGAAACGTAAAAGAAAGAACCTAACGTACACAGATAAGATATGCGATAAGTTGGAGATATATCCAATGAAATACCCTAGGAACAGGGACGAAAATCCAAAACCAAGGATATCTCAAAATCCGTGTTCGTAAAAAACTGCATGGCGCTTCTCTCGTTCTTTATCGCGCGATCAGGTATCATACCGAAAGTCGATACGTCGGTCCAAGGTATTTCGGGACAATTTCCAAAAGCCTCGATCCATCCTCCGGCGATAATACGTTTAAAAGGCAGCCCCGGGTCTGCGCTGGGATTAGAGACAGCGGCGATTCAGTGGCCGGTTAAAGTGGGAGCCGAAGGAGAGGAGGAGGTTCCTTTCGGCCGTTTCC
The DNA here is from genome assembly GCA_038496175.1 of Ampulex compressa. Classification (NCBI taxonomy): domain Eukaryota; kingdom Metazoa; phylum Arthropoda; class Insecta; order Hymenoptera; family Ampulicidae; genus Ampulex; species Ampulex compressa. Next base: position 41,346 of record JBCFXI010001011.1, read on the forward strand.
TCGAGGGGTTCGACGTCGAAGCCGGCGGCCAGGAGCGGCGATCGCGGGAACAACGCCAAAGGAATAATTCTCCGTGTTTCCGTGGAACGCGTTTCGAATTACTGGCGGATCGCGCTGCATTCTGCCGGTCGCGCTTGACTAGCACCGGGCAAATCTAATTCCAGCCGGGCCCACGGTGCCGTTTCTACCCGCGTCTTTGTTTCCCTCCGCGTTTCACCACGCGCACTGCGTTTCTTTGGCCCTCTCGCTTTCCACCTCCCTCCCCCAAAGCCCCACAGGCAGCGGTGCTTGCGGATTCTTCGGGGAATACTCGTCGAATCCGCGGCGCGTACCTTTTAACGCTCAGCCTGCGCCTTCCTCCCGGGAAATTCATCCATTTCGAGCCTTCCGCATCGTCCTGGAGGGGGAAGTGGCTCCAAGTGCGGCAGGCCCTACCTTGGCGACTGGATTTTTGCGAGCGCGCCTACTCGGCCGTGCCGAAACCGCCTTAATTAGGTTTACGTACGTTCGCCCAATATTCGCGGCCGGTCGGGAGGTCGATGTCTGATCGCGGATGGAGAGGAAAGAGAAGCGACGGGTGTGAGGCGAGTTTGGAAATTGCGTGGACCGGAAAAGGATGGCGGATGTCGAGGATAGCGCGATTTCTTGCCGTCGTTTGAGTATTATATAAGGAATAAATGGATTTGGAAATGGAGTATATTTTAAGTAGAACCTTGAGCGGTGTATGATTTTTTTTTATTTTAATATTCGAAGCCTCGAGTGACGTTGCATTTCTATGGTCTGGCTCGAGGTGGATATTGTTCGGTTGTTATACTTTAGGTAAAACTTGTCTTTGTTTAAGGTGATGTTAAAAATTAATTTATAATTAGTAACTTAAATGTGAAAAATTAAGTGATCGTAGTTGAGTCGAACGATCAGAGGCGGCATGGTTTCGTAATTTCGAGAAATATAGATACTTTTGCCGCAACAACGACGATTAGAAGGATCCCTGGAGGAAGAATTATGCTTTAGCAAACTCCCCTGCCGCTTCGGCTGGTCGTTCTTTCTCTTTTCCCGCTAAGTAAGCGGATGCTGTGCAACGGCACGTTCCCAGACTGCTGTCTCGACTACGTAGAGACGCAATGGCGCCAAACCGACGCACTCCTTCGATCGGATTCTTAGTCTCCACTTACGTTGCAAGAATCCTTTTACTCGGCTCCCAACCAAGTGCAGACTTGTTTAATTCCCATGGTAATCCATGCACGACCTGCAATATCTCACGAGAATGTTCGTACTCTCGTAACCAAATCCTTAAGAGTTAAGGCAAACGTACGGAAAGATTTCCGGTCCAATGCTCGGCTTGTAATCTCGCGCATAATTTTTAGATCTTGCCAGGAAAAAAGGAGTTTTTCATTTGATAAGTAATTACGCCTGAGCCAAACGCTCGACCGACTTTCTCATTATTTTCCCTCACTATTCATACTATAAAACACTAAAAAAGATTACGCGACATTGAGTTATTCATTCTTAAATTGGTAGAAAAATCTGTCAAACATTATTTTCAACAAGCATATATGCCTATTCATCGCATAAATTCTCCCGAAATTCTCATTACGTAAGGAACCTATAATTACGAGATACCAAACCGATCATTATATACCATTTCTCCATCCGTCTGTTAGCTCGACAATGATTACGCTTAGCGTTTCGTTTTCGAAGGATTTGCCCGATGAACCTATCGCTTGGAAATACAGATGATTTTCCTTTGCGATTGACGTCCGGCCGATTAAAAACGTCCGTCCAACCGAGAACGTGCCTGTGCGTTCATAAAATGGAATTCCCATTCGACGAAGCGTTCCTAAGTACGAATTCGCCTCTCTGCTCGCGGTTTTACTTATGTTGTCAGCGGGCCAATCCGAGCCCATCCGCAGATACGATAGCGCCTATATCTCTGTACACCATAGCACGCTATACTATGCGTAGCCGGAACTCGCGCCTCTTCCCGGAACTTAACCGGCGCTGTTCTGCTTGCCGCGCGTTTTGCTTGGGAGCACGCTCTGCCTGGGATCAGGTATCTAATAACGCGATACTCGCTCCTTCTTTCCCCCTTTTTTTTCCGCCGTAGTTCATGCTCCGACGGCGAAAAAACGGGGTTATCGTCGGGATCCAGCCTCGACGATTCGCAAATCTCCCCGCGATTGACATCCCCGAAACGAGGAGCATGGCCTTTGGAATGTTCTCCACCTACCTCTAACGAGACCTGCGATTGGTACGAAGGAATAGACCTTTAAGATAACGGCTTCTGGAGGGCAACGCTGCTTTTTCGAATCGTAGCGCCATTGTGGTTTTGAAGGCAAGCGTTTGTTATCCTGCGCGTTGCCTAGCAACGGGATACATAGCTATGGTTGAGCACAAACGTATATACGACTCGTATAATGATACGCCAGGAAACGTGTATGGAGAAAATTAACCCTTTCCAGTCCAATGATGCCATTTTGCATGCTTCTACTAATCAAGTAACTCTAAATAGCTCTTCCTCAGAATTTAATTTTCTTACTAAAAAATCATTATTTGCACTGGAAAGGGTTAAAGAGGTGTGATTCAAAATTATTCAAAAACAAAAAGAGGAGTTTTTCGAGCAATTCGAAATTAACTTACATAACTCGATCGCGATTTGTATTCCATTACGGATTCCAGAAAAATCCATCCACGATTCCCAGCGAAAAAGGGTTATGAACGTTGCGCAGAAGGAAAAGGCGCGCGGTTGATGGTGAAAAGGAGAGAAAGACGAGGAAGCCGATCGAGACGCACCGACGAGGTTACGGGGGATGAAGAGGAGAATCTGATCGACCTGTACGCATATAAACGCGTCTGGGAGGGCACGCCGCCGTACGGCGTTAGCCTGCTGCCAGACGCTGTAAATTTTATCGCTCGGATAAGAGCGAACTTGTAGGGAATGCTCGTAAAGATACTTTACCGTATATTTACAGCTCAACATAATACGTTATGCGAGTTAATATCATCCGTTAAGTGAATCGAAAGCCGGCTGGATTGTATTTCCGGCTGCCGATAGGATCGCGGATGGAAAGCTGGAGGTATCGGCACCATAACCTCGCGATTTTAAAAGCGATCCGAAAGATCTTCGGCTCACGGATAGACATGAAAAAAAATGCAAGAAGTATCCAGCTTCTTCTACTAACGATAAATACTACTTTTAGGACGATTAACTCGAATCGCTCGTATTATTACGATCACGATCCTATTTTCAGGATCGTAATATCAACAGTCTATCCCATCGCTGTCTACTAAGCTGAGATTTCATTCTGATTTATACGAAATTCAGAGATCCTTACACGTTGAAATTGGTCTTACTAAATCAAAGCTATCCGATTGCACTTATGCTTATGCGTCGCATTTTTTTACCGAGACACCCTATCCATCTACGAGCACAGTGCTCCGCAAGACCAATTTCAACATCCGTTTATAATACAGGAGCAAGTGTAAGACAGAAGAAAGGCGATCGTTCCTTTTCGATCATCCGCGAGGATCATCGCTGGATCGTCGTTGGCTATCCAGACGACGAGGGGCTTCGGTTTTGCGAGCGAACCGAACTTTTCGGCTCTAAATATACCCCCCCTGGCGGATTGATCCCATCGGCGGCGCTGGACGGAAATACAATTATCGGCGAGATGAAACGGGGAAAAATGGTGACAGGGCTCTCGGAGTTGCAAACCGGACGGCTGAAATATGCAACGCGTTGCTGGAGATGGTCGCGAGTATCGGAATGTATCTCGTGGGATGAGCGGGCGAGGAGATGGATCGATTCGTTATTTAATTACGCATCTAGCCAAGTTATTTCAACGACGAGCCTGACGTTCCTGCCACTTTTCTCCTCTTCTGCCCCCCTCACCCCTCCCTCCCACGCCTCCTCGCCCGCCACGTCGCCTACTTCTTTCCGTTTTGCGCTATTTATCCGCGTGAATCTATTAAATGCCTCGCTTAGCGAGCGTCGACGTATCGATTATCGAGATACCTCGTGCTTTTTTCTTCCTTCTCTCCCTTTTTTTTCTTCTCTTTTTTTCACTTCAAATACCACTTCGGGGAGGAGCGAACCGCGGCCGATCGGTGACAATCGTTTCGCCTAAAAGCGCATTTCGAGCGACGCTCGGAAAAGGGATGCACGCGCGGATTGGACTAAATTACACTGCGAGCGTGTGCGTTCTTTCGGTGCGTTCCCGGAACGTTGTTTATTTATATCTTTGTTCATCGCTGATTTCGATCGTCGCGAAGCTTTTACCTTGAGAGCTTTCTTTTCGCGACTTCTCGTTGAGCACTGGCCGGGCGAGTTTTGTGTTAGCGTGTATTTATTCCATTTGAAGGAAGCCAAAGTGGATTATCGCTATTATTCGTGATTCGATACTGGTTTAAATGTACGCTTAAGTTAGGACGTTTTGGTTTTTATCGAGTGTGAAAATGAATTTTTCCACGCGTCTAATTTTATTGGAATACCCGCCGGGGAAGTTTCATTATGCGGAATGAAAAAACCGATGCGGTTTTTGAAGTTTTAACGAACGATTTATGCGCGTTCCCTATTCAGTTTTATCTTACCGTTAATCTGTCTCATGCGCGGCAAAAGTTTCCCCTGGTTATTTCTGCGGAGAACGGCCTATCGGCGCAAACAGAAAAGGAGGAAGGGAGGGAAGAACTAAAACCGAGTACTCGTCACAGAACTTCTGCTGTCAGTGGTAGTAATTTTAAAGTTTTGCACGGGGAAGTTAGAAAGTTTCGGCCATGAAGCAAAACTCTTTCTAGGCTGCGAACTTTTTTTGTTTTGCCGTAATTGATCGATATCGATGGTTGCTGCTGGGTCAAATAAAAGCCTGGCGCACGTTCTTGAATGTGATAAGAGATACGCTTTGTTACGAACGATTAACTAATTTCTCGATCGGTATTTTTTTACGCCAATACGGTTTTCCACGTATCTTAGCGGTTATTTCGAAAATTCCCTACACACACCTTTTCTCCCGATGAAGAGCGGAAAATCTAAGAGATGAAATATTATGCAGGTAAACGCCATCCGACTATGCTGAAGGCGAAAAATAATATCTTGAACGAAATATTACTCACGCAGCCTGTGCAATCTCTTCCAAAAATATTTATAGTCTAATAAATACTAAGCATACGGAGAGCTTCTAGGTAAATATATACACCTTACGGTTGAGATAACAAAGCTCCACCAGCGGATATATCCGCCTTATGAACGCACAGGATTAGAATTCGCGATTGATAAGACTATAGGGTGAACGTGGATACGCAGGTATAACGAAAATAAACGACGTAGAATCGCACTCGATTCAAGAGTAGAACCAATGCCAAGTCGTATTTTTGATCTACACCAATGCCCAGAAGCTTCAAGCCTGAGCTACTTTATTATCTTTTCGAGTGCAGTATATTTACTAGCGGTCGATGATTTCGCATAAATATCTGCAGTCTATCTCGATCGATATTTAACTTTCCAACGGGTTAACACAATTCCAGGGAATATCGAGGGTTAAAAAAAAATAATCCTAAATCTTTTGAGTGTCCTTACGTTAATACGTACCAAGAGGCAACATTATGGAAATCTTAACCTTTCTGCTTGAAATGCTAAATCAGTCGGCCTTAATTATCCAGGATATTCGTGGTACCAACTCGACTATCTACGCCGTTCCTTAGGTCTATTACGTTCATAATACCTTCTCGCTTTGAGAGCGACGATAGCTGTTTTCAGCGAACGTTTCCGGCGACGGTCCTCGTCTTATTCTAAATTTCTCTTTATTCAGCTTTTCCCTGGAAACGGCGAGAAGAGGGGAGGAAAAAAATAATCGGACATTATTAGCGGAACGTTTAAGGAGGAGAGCCCTTAAAGTTTCTCAGAAATAGCCTTTCGAAAGATTACGATGGCACGGATAAAAGTTCTGACCTCCATTGGGAAAACTTGGGTTAAAGTCCGACTTATCATCTTTGGGTTTTCCCAAGCGATATGTAGACCACGTACTCCCGGCGATTTGAATTTCACTTTAAACACCGGATTTCAGGTGTATAAAGCCAGGGGTTGCCGTCAAAAAATGAAATAATAACCGAGCTTCGTTCCTCGTCTCCGAGCGCTGCCGCGCAAAAGCGCATACTTAAAATTCATTAAAAATCGTCAACGTCTTTAATACTTCTCCTCCCGGTGACTATGATACATTACGCGTTAATGAAGAAAAAACGGCCCACGTTAACACCAAACCTACCAGCCGCTTCCTGGGCATATTTACACATACCATATATCCTTAAATAAAAAGAAGACTAAGAGGAGACATCGGTAGATCCATAGAACGACTCACATTCTCCGGCGAAATCATGAAAAATACAAAAAAAATCCCCTCTCTCCCCACAAGAGTACAGCAATTTCCCTAAGAAACGATCGATCGGTCTGTTTCACAGGTTCAATATTAAGACCAGTAAGACAGATCGAGTATTCAAATCAATAACAAAACGCTCCTTCCAATCAACCCCTATCACGCTTCCCAGCAGCTCGAACCTAGCTCTCCAAATCACAAAATCACGATCCCCCCCCAGCGATGATCCACGGAGCACCGAGGCTCCTCCCGAAACAGCCAAGGGATCGACGGCGCAAGAACCTTAAATCCCCGAAGCGTCCCTTCCCAAGGACGCTCGAGCAGGCCTCCGATAAGGATAACGGAGGAGAGGGGCGCGCTTTTCGCGCTGCTCCTCGACGCTTAATTCCGCGTTCGACAGGAATCCGGCCGGCCGTAGTCGCGATCAATCCTTAGGGCTCCGAGCGCGCACGCAGGGGATCGGCATTTCGGGCGTGTATCCGCCGAAAATACGGGCACGCGAGCGGACAAGGCGGCCTCGCCGCGACAAGGGGATATATATCGGTCGGGCTGCATTCCCGAAAAGCATTTAGCCGGCGAAAGCGGCTCGATATTCGGGGTGCGGTTCCTAGGTCCGTAGGTCCTGGGTTCGGGAGGGAGAGAGCGTGCGGCTGGGCGCCGGAGAGAGAGCGAAAGAAAGGCGGGCCGAGGGGAAAGGGCGACGTCGAGAGAAGGAGGAGGAGGAGGAGGAGGAGGGAGGATAGAGGGGGAGGAGAGCGGCGAGGGAGCGACAAAGAGGAAGCACGTCGGTGGAAAAGGGGGACACGTACGTGCGTGACTCCTGCAGGCGTGATGGTACGTGCGTGCATCCGCGTGTATGTACGTCGTAACGCCGGTGGAAAAGGGTCGGGGGTGGTGGGATCGGGGGCCAGAGACGAGGAGGAGACGTAGGGTGGGAAGGGTTAGCGCGGGAGGGGGCGGCGAGGCGGATAGCACGCGTTGTGCAGTGCGGTTAACGGCGTGTGCGTTGCGCCGACGGCCAACGACGCTGCTTTTCGAAAAGGGAAGACCCTAGGAGGTGGAGGAGGCGGCGGGAGGAGGAGGAGGAGGAGGGGGGGCGGAACTGGTGGTAGCTAGCGGAGGCATCAGCATCAGCGTCAGCAGCACGAATGAAAGCACGGAGGACGAAGCTGGGATCAAAGAGAGACGGAGAACGGGTAAGATGGGTAAGAAGGGAGTAGCCGAAGAGAAGGGAAGAGAGGCGGTGGGAGAGAGGGAGAGAGATGGTAGAGATGGTAGAGAGGTAGAGAGAGAGAGAGTGAGTGAGAGAGGGGGGGAGAGGGAGGTTAGGCAGCGGGGTGGACGCGAGTGGGACGGACGGAGAGGGCGCGATGGAGGGATGGAGAGAGAGGAGCGAAGGAAGGAAGGAAGGAAGGAAGGAAGGACGCGGGCGTCTCGGCGTTCTGGCAGACGAACGCATCGATCCCAGGCGGGTCAAGCACGGAATCTGTCTCCTTCCCTCCCTCTTTCCATTTCGACTTTCCGTCCCTTTCCCGCCTTCTCTTTCTCTTGCCCCTTTCGAGCCCTCCCCATCGTTCTACCGCCGCCCCCTCGGCCCCGCGGCGCCCGCTACGCCGCTGAACCGCCGCGCACCCTCCACCCCCGTCCCACCCTCCCTCCCTCCCTCCCTCCCTCGCGCCGCCTCACCCTCCTCCCTCCTCCCTCCTCCTCCTCGGGACGCCCTTCTCGCCGTTACTGCGCGCTCGCCCCCGCCAGACAAAGACAAATTACGCTGCATTTTCAGAGCCCCAAAGAGCCCCACCGTCCGCCAACTCCTTCCACCTGTCTCCCCCCTCGCCGCCCACCCCCCCTCGATCCGCGTCTTCCTCCTTCCTCGAGGCCCACCTCCCACGGCGCCTAACCACCCTCGCGCCACTTTCGTCCCTGCCCAGGCCACCCAGACCGCCACCCTCTCCTTCGACCCCCTCCCCCGTCTCCGAGACTCTCCGCTATGTAGGGCATCAAACGGGTGCTCAACCCCTACGCACTCTTAGGGCGTCTTGCCCGCCAAACGAACACGTACCACTGCCTTCTTCCCTGGCCGACGTCATTTGCCCCATCGGCCGGACGCCCCCCACCCCTTCCCCGCCCTCCTCCGCCCGCTGCCCCGGGGAAATAAGGGTGGCGCGTGAGATCTCCTCCGCCCCCCCCCCCCCTACCTCCCTCCCTCCCTCCTCGCCCCTCGATTTACGTGGCGAGCGCGATGATGGACGCCGCACGGTCATCCGTGATTTATTTATGCGTCGACGCTGTCTAGGGGTAATTAAGCGTATTAGAGATGGGCTTTTTCTTTTTTTTTGTTCCTTATGCCGAATCGATGCTTTATTTAGCTGGATTCGAGTCGTTTTTTCCTCCGAGATCGGGGGAGCCGCGAGGATAATGGGATTTTGGAGTCGCTGGTAGTGATGATGATTACGATGTTGATCATCCCAGGGATGGTAGAGTTTTGTTTATCGTGGAATTCGAGGTAATTTCGTGTTTACGCGGCCGTTTATGTTTTAAGCCGGATCGATTTGCCGGAATATGGCTCGCTTAAGATCCGAAGGGGGATTTTTGTAAGCGCGACAACAAATCGTATTACGTTGATGCGAGTCTCGTGCTGTTCGTTGAATTTTTTTTTTTTTTTGCGACTTACCCGGAATACTTTATAGGCACTGCAATCGTTTTGCGCGTATTTGCGATGGTCGCGGCCGAGCGTTGCCTTTTCGAATTGCGGCCGATGGAGAAAGGCTACTACGCATTATTTAATCACCGCGGGATAAAACGGGGACGAGCGAATGGGCGAAAACATCATTTGGATTCGATGCGGTAAACGGATTATTTCGCGTTCATCAGGTGCCACGTGGCACGTTAATCCGACGCAAGTACGGTAAACTTGCTCGCGCACAGCGAGAGGCTTCTGTTTATTTCATACCCCACTGACGTCGCCGATAACATACTTCGCCCTTGTTTCGTCTACGAAGCGGAATCGGGTTAATCCGCCACAGTCCACTTTCAGGCAATGCTCTCTATGCGTTCGGCATACGTTCTTATTTATTTCGCTTTACTACACTCCCATTTTTTCACGGCGCCCCAAAGGCTCCAGTCGATGGACCAAAAATCAGGTATCGACCTCTGAATCCTGCGCGAACTCTGTCCTCTGTAAGAACAGAATACGAATAAAAGAATCCTAATTAGAACCAAGAAGGCGCGTTTGTTACGCAATCGGTACCAGAGACATAGCGTCTGTTTCGCTCTAGACGCCTCCCGGAGAAATATCTATTTCCATAAAATTTACACCCACCATTTTTTTCCCCCTTTCCCTTCCTCTCTCTCCCTTTCTCTCTCTCAACCCTGCAACGAAGATTTACGAAGGAATCAAGGCACGTCGGTGAATATGATCTAAGGCTAAAAGGAATTCTAATCGCGCAGAGTCGGGACCAGTGGTACGTTACAATTTGTGCCGCATTTATGCGTCGTGGTAACCCGCTAGGATTATCCCTGGCACGTTGGAACACGTGTTTTTCCTCGAAATCCCCTTCGTTTCCTCGCGAGAGCCTTTTTCTCGATCGGCCCACACCTCGATGACGATTAAAGAGCGTTCGATTAAGGAAGTTGGATGGCCCTTCCGCTCCTGGGCTACTGTCTTTACGCTGCAAAAAAAAAGCCGTAATGAAGGCCCTGAAAAAGCGGGTCGAAGCGTGTTAATTAAACATTCCCGACGAGAGAAGTTAGGGATCGCGGCTCTAAAAGCTCCCGACAAAACCGCGGCGGATAAATGCATACCTCCTTGGAGGGCATTGCGATTCGAGCGGCTGACGAAGGAGAAACTGTGTGTGCAGGAGGGTGGAAGGAGTAATACGGCCAACAATGGGCGGGAGCTTTTTGTCTGCGTCGCGATTGAAGATCCAAAACGAAGGATCGTAAGGCGCCTCGAGAAGTTTTCGGGTATTTGGGAACGCGGTTGACGTCGCCCTGCGCCTCGTGCGTACGCGAGTGAGAAGGTAATCGATGCGAATCAAGCGTGAAAGCACATCATACAGGATCGTATGGTTGAAAAACGAGCAATTCTCTGTGGTGAAACTACCTTTAATTACTTCCTTGCTTATCGGTTTATATATCGGTACAACTCTGCTGTCAATTATTACTTCGCGAGTAATCGTTTCATAAATGATCGAACATCTTGAAGATACTTTTAATAAATCTTTGATAGATTGATATTCGCATTGAGCATATATCGAGTATACTTTTAATAAAGTACGCAAACAGGCATCGTGTCGTATAAAACCTCTGCACTGCTTTTTTTTCCATAAAAATCTTGTATTATGAGACGATCTTCCGTCGAATAGAAATCGACGCGAACTTCCTTTACAAGAATTGCCACGTCGAGCGTGACTCGACGAGCATGAACGCGTCGCGCGAAGAGTTCTCCGTGAAAAGAACAAATTCGCGGGGATACATCGCCAAGCTTCCCGTGCCGCGGCCAGGAACCAGAGTTGGTGGCATCCGATTAGAAATTTTTTTCCACCCCGGGACAATGTAATCCGCCCCGTATTAATGAACCCCCGGCTCTGACGGTAACCGATATTATTTGCCAAGTGCAGCGTCGGCGATACATCTGCCGGACGGTCGCGCTGCCATAAATGAGCGTTTCAACGTACTGCCGCGCACGGTGCTTGAAGTTAAACGCGAATTTAACTACCCGTGCCCGGAACTGAACAAAACGAAATCCCGCCGATAAACTTACCGCCGCGCTTTGTTGCCGTTTTATCCGCAAACTGTATTTAACGCGGCGCATCGCGGTATCGCGACGCGAACCTGGTACTCGATCGAGTACCAGGAATCGGACGCTCCTGCGACTGGAACTTGGCAAGGTGCGTCGATACGCAACTAAAATCGACGAGGAGCGCGAAAATCTTAAGGAGGGGTGGTGTACAAAAGCGCCAAAATCCCCGATGGAAGGAAAAGCGCGAGAAGGAAAAAATCGTGGGACCTGAAAGTCTCGAGAAAATTAATACGCCGGGTGATTAGCCCAGATCGACGAGCGGTTCTCGGGGTGTAGGATTCGGATGAGAGTGAGAGAGAGAGAGAGAGAGAGAGGAAGAAAGGAGATCGTGGACTGGAAGGAGGTAAGGAAACGAAGTTTGTGCGTTTGTGCGCGTGGAAGTGCACTGGTTGAGAAGTTGTAGCGAGGCAGGAGGACGATAAGCAGTAGGCGAAGGAAGAGGACGGTCTGTAGGTAGCAGTGGGCGGCAGGCAGAGGGTGGCGAAGGAGTCAGAGGGTGAGGAGTAGGAGGAGAAAGCAGGGTGGAAGGAGGAGGAGGAGGGGGAGAAGGAGGCAGAGAAAGAGAAGGAGAGGGTGGTCGGCTGAGACACGGAGGTGCGAGCGAAGGAGAGAGAGTCCGTTGGGTTAGGCTGGGTTGAGTCGGGTTGGGTCGAGTTGGGTTGGGTTGGTTTGCACCAGCACCGACATGGCTCCAAGCGAAGGAGAGGATGGGGTAGGATGGCCGGGCCTCTGCTCGCTCGATAGAGGCGCGTCCCGTCGTCCCATGATTGGAAACCAAATCGCCGCACATCCATCCCCCTTCTCCTACCTACAGAGGCCCCATCCTCCGGCTTGGCGATACTCTTCCACCCCCGAGAATCCCCTGGCCATCGACCATGCACCCTTACTCTCGGCTCTTGCAACCCTATCCAGAGCTTACTCTCCCTGCAACTCTGCCCTTCTCCCTTCCGCCTCTCTCCTCCTCACTTACAAACTGCCTCCTCTCGCCTCTTGCATCTTTCTCCCTCTATCTACCTCTCCCTCTCTCTCCCTCTCTCTCTCTCCCTCTCTCTCACTCACTCTCTCTATCTCTATCTCTCTCCGCCTCTTTCCACTTCTCTCTCTCTCTCTCTCTCTCTCTCTCTCTCTCTCTCTCTCTCTCTCTCTCCCGCTTCCTCCGTCCACGAACTAACTTCGCCTTCCTTCTCCGGCCGCCTCCTCATCCGCGTCGACCGCCACGTCCACCTCCAGCCCCCTCCCCCTCCCCCGCCGTCTCCTGCCTCACCCCCTCCCCCTAGGGACGCTAATGTCGAGCTAAGTCCTTAAAACCCCTCAGCCGGAGGTCGGCGAGCCCGCAGACCGGAATGGCCTCCATAAGTAACCGGGTTTACACACCCCAAGACCCTATTTCTCACCGTGGAAAAAGTGCAGTCAGCTCGGTTCCAAACGCACCCACCGTCGCATACGCGCCTACGACGGGGGAAAAGGAGAGGGATAGCCTTTCTGGAAGAAAAAGAGGCGGAGAGTGAGAGAGACAGAGAGAGGGAGAGAGAGAGAGATGGAGGTAGAGTTTCGGGAAGAGAAAGAGAGGTGGAGGGTGAGAGGAGGTTAGATAGGCCGAGGGGTAGGGTGGGGTGGGGGGAAAGGCGCACACAGTTTCGGGTGTTCGGCTCACCGATACCGGATTGCAGATTCCACGGACGGACCGCGGTATCGACGGCTCCGGAGGGCGGCCAAGGCTCTCAGGGAAGATTACGGAGATGAGCGCGGTGAAAGACGCGGATCCTTCCTACCCTGGTTATCCTGGGCGGTAGAGGATAATTCTTAAGCGGGCTTAAAAACGGACGCAACTCTTGCCCGAGATTCCGGGGCTTTTGCTCGTCTCGAAGCGTTTCGCTGCGCTCGCCTACACCCGCGGCCTGGCCGCGTTCCTTCGGAATCCGCGCTGGAAGTTGCGCTCCCCAACTCCGCTCCTTGACCCCTTTCGCGGGCTGCTTCGATGGTTTCATTGGCCGCGGAGTATCTCATCGCGTTTATGTTTCTTCCTTGGCCGCGATCGCTCGGTCAATGGGAAAGTTAAGGGAGGATTATGAGGGACGTCGTACTCTGTCGTGCTCCGCCAAGGTACCGCTACTCTGAAACGTGAATCCTTTCGCGCAATCACGTCGCGCTGATAGGATCGCGTATAACTTTGAGGATGGAAGAGAGCGCCGCGATGTTTCACAATAAAGTATGATAAATATAGTATTCAATAAAGTACTAAAATAAAGCGTATAAGTATAATAATAAGGTACAAAATTAAATCGGTATAGCCATAAGTAAGAGAAATCAGAATTAAAGAAGTGCGATAAAAACAATTAATTATTCCACGATACCCTCTCGACTCTAATACTTCCTACTTGATACAATACAATATCATCGCAGGCCGCGTTTCTATAATGAAGACTGCGCGATGATATAATATAATAATATAAGGTAATGTAAATAGGATGTAACACGATACTCCGATACTCGACGCCCAGAATTGCCGATCGTAATACTCGATCCCGATTCTGCTCCGCTGATTGCTCGTCGATCCGCGATCGAGGGTTACTTCGAGCGGCAAAATTAAACCGAGAGCAATACTTGGGGAAGTTCGATATCGGTTAAGATATTACGGTCCAAGCGGCGGCATTAAGGCGCGCAATAAACGCCCTTAGAAGTCCGGAGGATGATGGATCGTGCGAGCTTCAGATTATTCCCGGCCCGCGCCGAAGGTTCAAGTTCCACTGTCCTACCTTAGCGGGCGAAACTTTGGTTCGGTGACGGCGCTACTTTCACTTTTGTTCGTAATGTTTATGCAGAACGGCGAGGAAACTTTCTTGAGGCGGAGGCGCACCGGTAGCTCGAACGACCGATGCGCCAGGCCGGAAAGTGACTATTCGTCGGGCGAGAAAGTTCGAATCGGCCGCTCGTAGTCCGGATGGGGAATCGACGATCCAACGAATTAGACAGCGCATGAAATCCTATGACAATTTGTTGTTGCAAGGAACGCCATCGGAATCGGAATCTCTCGCATCCTCCCCGGAGAACTTTCTGCGCGCTGCGTGTAGAGTAGCTCCGATAGTTTGGGATCCAGCTTAAGCGAGTGGCTCCTGAAGCAAACGATCTTAACCGTCGATGCTTAAAATTGATTAAAGAAAGCTCGAGGTTGGAAGGAATATGGAGGCTACTGCTTGGAATCGCGTGGAAACGAATGGAGAATTGAGAATAGTTAAGAGGAATTGGGATGCGATGTAAAGAAGGAAGATAGGTTTGTCCACGTTGCTTATACGTATTTGATAATTGCTCCTCGCCGTTTACGCCCCTTCGATAACCGCGTGGTTAGAGTGTAAGCAGGTGTTTGTACATCGTGTATGAAAGTATCGCGCTTTTCCCTTAAAGTTTTATTTGAACGGGTAGCAGTGCTTTGGCACGGTTAGCGCGCGTAGAACGTTTGACTCCTGCGGAGTGTGTACCTTGACAAAAATAATGCGAGCAGAAGTTTCTAATTGGATAACGAGCGTGAGTCAAAGGAGAATTGGTCGCTTTTTGAATTACTTTACGTTTATGGCGCCACTAAATTGGATCCCTACTTTGGCATAATGCTGCAGCATTGTGACGGTAATAATCAAAGGGTTAATCTTGCTTTCGCGAACAGACTCGGGTGCAAGGTATTATCCGAAAGCGGTAGAAACTTTGAAGGGTTTAGACACGCGATATCGTCCTAAAGTGTAGATACAAAGCAATGCGTCCCAGCAACGATGTAGAACTATACCGATGTTGTGCTACGCAGAACTGAGAGGCAAGCTGACTCTGATTACTCTAAGGTTGACACCGTTGATTCGCACGCACGCCTTGCCCAGATATTGAGGAACAAAGCGACTTTCGATCGAAAAAAGAAATTATCGCTCCGATCGTTATCTTTCTCATTTTTTCTTTTTAATTTCTCGCGGTGCTAAAGGCCTTTAAGGCGCATTTCTTTGAAACGTAATAACCAACTTTTTCTTCGCGCAGAGAGTCTCGCCAATGCACGAGTTTGAAGATACCTACGAAGCGAACTCAAACTCACCCGGTGACTCTCAAACCAAACCTATCCGAAATTATCGAGCAAAGCGCGTGCAGAAATTCAAAGACCGTTTGTGACTGTTTTTTTTAGATCAAAAAAGTGTCTAACGGTTTTTTCTTTTTTTCGCTCAACGAAGTATCGTTCGACGTATCGGAATATACATTCATCGAATCAGAAACGATCTAATTACAGGCATTGATACAATCGTTCCATAATCACCGGTAGCTCCGCGAATATAAAATAATCATACATTACAATTACCCAGAACCAACTCATTTCTAATTCATCATCGTCACCCAACAACTCCCAATTCCACTACGAATAAACCCAAAAACCTCCATTACCATCCATATTTAAGAACAATCAAGTCAGACACATCGCCCAACCCTCTCCACACCCCTAACACCGTAAAAACTCCTCAACAAACATCCCCCCCCCGCAGATAGTAACAAGTTGAAAAGTCCAGGAAGGGAAAAAGGGTGGAAATCGAAAATAATCCGGTAGGCAAGCGGTTAAGAAACTCCATTGAAAGTCCCGCTTTAATGCCCGGCACGGTGCGGGAGCCCTGGACGCTTACGTGCCTCTCAGCCGGGGGACGCCTTTGAATCCGAGCGCCAAAGGAGCTCCTCGTGGCCCCCGGGCGCGGATCCTTCGACCGCGGCCCGCCTTGGGGAGGCGGCCAAGGAGCAAGAAGCGATACCAATATGTCCGTCGTCGTTAGCGACGCTCCTGGATGAGCGAGCAGCGCGAAAGGGGAGCCCCAGGGCTCTCCGAATGCCCGGAGGGCACGAAGGATATGAGGCTCCATCGGCCACGGGATTCACCGCGGTGGCCGGGCACCGACTGCGCGCCTTTGCCACGGTCTATCGACGCTCGAGAGCGCCTTCCTCTCGCCTTTGCCCGGACCCTGTTACTCCGGATCCTCCTCGGCCGCTGGCCGGCTGCGATCGGCGCATGTGTCGCGTACGTGTTCTCGCAGGGTCGAAGCCCAGATTCGTGCTGGGATTACGTCAGCGCGAGGATAGGGCACGCCGGGAGAGGAGACGGGACGGGTCAAGACGCGCTCCTATCGGCTCGGATGCTCTCGAAAGGGTTAAGGCGCTGTCGCGACTCGCATGGCCGATCGCGCCGACTTTGCCAGGAGGGTTCTTGGGACGGAGGACTTTCGGCGAGGCGGCCTTTGGCCGCCCTCCCGGCGCGCTGGAGGTCTGGATTTGAGCGTGGGATTTGGCGGCCGGGAAGTTGGGAGGGAAATATTTGGGGCGTGCCGAGGATCGACTTTGGGCACTCGCAAAGGGACTTTTCTTGCGCATTGGTCGACGAGTACTCGGGCATGGTCGTGCGTTGAGTTTATCCGCGAGGCTTCGAAATGGCGGGATGCTTTGTTTTTAGAACGAGGAGGTACGCTGTCGTGGTTTTGGTATTTGTTTCAGTGATATAATCAAAATGAGCTTAATTCAAATACACGAATGAGAACGATGGGGGAGTTATTATATATTAAAGTCGGTTAGTAATTGATGCTCCACGGGAATGATATCGATGTTCTTTGTGATCGTATTCGAAAAAATACGAGGCAAACGTGGAATTATAAGGATAAAAGTGATAAGGTACGACGTATTCGCGTGGATGTATTCGATATGAAAATCCGGGTCTCGCGTGCGTCGACGGAAATCATAACGATAGAATCGGGTGTTTATTAATCCTCAAAGCACTAAAGAATTTCCGGATTAGAATTCCTGAGGCGGGGGAGTTATGGTGTCGAGAGGTAAAGTTTGTGGTTCGGCGAGTACGAGGAATTTCGTACGCTTCAAACGTAAAGAAGTAATTAACCGGAGAGGAAACGAAGGAAAAGCCCGCCTCGGCAAAAAGTATCGTTTATAATAATGGACTCGCGATAAAATCCCGTAGAAGCCAGGCTCGGCAATTCGGTATTTGTTAAATTTCATAATATCCAATACCAAATACTTCCTCGACCACCGAATATCAGAGCAACGATTTATGATAAATCCGATAATAAACGGCTTCTGGAAAGGCCTACGGTATTTCGGCTAATTAACTTATACGAATAACTTCCGATACAAAGCGGATATTTATAACGAATCCGCGACGAAGGATGAAAATATGAATCGACGAATCGAGCAAAGCCATATATGTAAACCAATAGCAATACACGATTCACATCGATTTTCGTGAACCTTTCGCGAAAAAAAGAGACGCGTACTCAACCCGACAATATAAATATAACAAATCTCCATATTAACTGCAGCCCAAGAGTTTCACGATGCGAAACACAAAATGTCCTTTAATCCGTTCCTCCTCGCCCTGCATCGATGTCCGATAATTAAAGAGCACTAAAAAAAACCGCATATACGTGTCCACGTCGCCTCTATTTTAACACGCTCGCGGACAGTGCAGGTCCGATCGAAAGCGACATGAAAATACCCAACGAACCCATCGACGATTACATTAAAGCGCACAATAGTTTCGACAAATTAACCACGCACAATCGAACACCGATAACCCGGCTTACGGACTCGCCTCGTACTTCTCTGTCCACCTTATATCGCACCGGTATGAAAACGAACGCCACAGTAATCACGTCCTCCAACGTGTTAACGACGTAAACCCGACGCAAGCCTCCCTCCTTCGAAATCCACCATTTTCTTTCCTCCCCACTTCACCTTCGGATTCATTGCCGTCGACCTCGAAGAGCCGAGTAGCCGGCTTCCGTAGGAATCGATGTACGCCTTCGCGCCTCGTCCGCATTACCACAATTCCGAAGCAGCGCGCTGGGATTCCGAGGTGCGAGGAGCATAATGTCGGGCCAACATCTCCGCGGAGCCTCCCGAGGAGGGCGCGGAGGTCCGAGGGGGGAGGACAAAGAGGCCGGGAGACGATATCGGAGATTGGGAAGTGGCAAAAGTGTGTTTCTGTGGCACGAGGGGGTGACGTTTCGTTGCTTTCCCTCTCCTTTTTCCCGCCGGCCTTCACAAGGTCCCCCCTTTCAACCCGCCCAACGTCACTCAGACGTGCGGCAGGTTAGGGTTGTCTGGCAGGGCGGTAGGACGAGTCGCGGCCGGTGTGTAGGGGATTTTACGACCCTCGACTCGTCGGGTTGGGCAAAGGGGTCCCCCTTCTTCCTGCTCCCTCGCTCTCCCCCACCGCGCCAACCCTCCGCATCTACCAACCCGTCTACTCGACACCGCGTCTTCCGTTGGGGTAGGTCACGCTGGCACCATTATTATATTATTCCTGAGCTGCACGAGGGCGCGGTGAACCGGGCAGGAGCGAGAGCGGACATTGCTGAAGGAACTGCCGGCGATCAAGATGGCCGTCCTGGCGGCTGGCCGCGGCTCCGAGCGGAAGAGCGAGCAGCGAAGAAAACACGCCCTTTCCGCTCTTCTCGAGGAGGGAAATCCCTTCGTGCATCCTCGAGGGCGCGCTGGCCACGTGCGCGATCGCGCCGGAATTGGAGGAGCGTGCAAAATTCGATGGCGGAAGAGGGTTGGGAAGGATCGCCGCGTCGTTGGCTGAGATTAACGAGATATATCGCTGGGCTTGCGGAGGATCGATATGGAAGTTTCTCGGGTGTAAAATCGTTGTTATCGTACCTTCGATTCCTTCCTTTTTTTTTTTTTTATTAATCGAATTAAGAAGGTTATCGAGGTACGAGCGTACTTTGTTTTCGACCTCGATCCGGATAATCGGCCGAGTTGGTGAGTATCGAAGAAGGGGTTAGTCGATGTGGGGATGCGAGGAGAATATCAACAAGTTATCGTATGATCGACTGGAGGATCGTAAGCGGGGCGCAAGTAAGTCCAGGGGGACGTCCGATGGGTCTTTGAGAAGCCTTTGGGAGTAAATTGGCAACGACAAGGCTAAAAGTTCGGTGTTGAGAGCAGAAAACTCTGACTGGTAACGAGACGTGGAACAACGAATTCCGATGCGGAGTGATACACGATTCTGGCTCAATGCCAGGGCTTACGTTGCAAAATTGCACTTCCACTTCGCCCCTCGTCTGGCCCTCTTTTTTCCTCCCAAATTCTCGTTTCCCTCCTGTTTCGCCGCATCGTCTACTCGAAAAATACAACCCGACCCGGCCTCGCTTGTCTCTACGCCACTGACGTTTCGGGGCCGCACTTTTCGCACGTTTATATTATGCCGCGCGAGGGGGAAAAAAAGGGGGGGGGGAGGAGAGAAAAGGGTGGGGGAGGAGGATGCCTCGAGCAGATTTACATTCCGCGGAGCGCCGCATTTCCACGCCTAATCGGCTTTCGCGGCAAACACCGCGCCGTTACTGGCCGGCTTAAATACGCAGAAATATGTACTTTAAGAGCGCCCCCGCGTACCTCGAAGCGATACGTTTAAGGCGCGATGTCGATGATCGAATTCCATCGAAGGAGGATTCGCTGCGAGCAAAATTGCCCTTCGCCCAGTCCCACTTTCGGATCTTTCTGCCCTCGAGGCTCGCCTCGATCTTCGAGGACGAGGCGAATCGATCGAGGCGCGATCCACGGGCCGAATTTTGAACGATCCTCTAATACGGAGAGCGGTTTATCCTTGGAAAGGGGGAAGCGTGTTTTCCGGCCGAGCGGAAGCACGATGAAACACTGCGAGGAACGGGCCAGAAGTTTACGAGAGCGGAGGAGAATCTTCTTTATCTACGAACTTCGAAACTGCCGGTGAGCCACTTTTCCCACTTGTCGAGGTAAACGACAATGAAACAAATTGAACGGCGGAGGCCCCGTAATCCAATTTATCCTTGATTTAATAAATCTGGCCGAATTTACCCCCGGGAAAATAAGGGCTTAAAAATACTCATTTGCCATTAACTCTTACGTGGCGGCGTCAAAAGAAATTGCATAACCACTGGCGTGGGATCGATATGACCTCGTTCCCCGTTAAGGCGGATATATATTTTACGAAAATTCCGGGCTGCAGCTCGGCCCGATAATTATTTTGGTAACGATAATTAACGCCGACTAACCGGATTTGTCACTGGCCGCCGAATGGCGTATTAAGTCTATTTGCGAGAGCGAATTTATCGCGGCATTTGTTTCCTTCTCGCGAATCGGGTATCATCGCGTTGCTGGATGACGCGAGGTCTTCGAGTGGCTTTGGAAGGGCTGCTTGATCTTCGAGGCGATGAGAGGCAGAGAATTGGCGGAGATCCTGGTTTAAGTCTCGCGCACCACCCTTCGATTGTGGTTCAGATTCCACGTTAAACAGTAGATCCACGGCAAAATGACCACAAAAGTCAATGCCGGAAATCCAAGAAACAACAACAACCACCCTTCGAACTTCCATGCCTGACAAGCTATACACGAAGATTTGGAAATTCATATGAAGCGGTAGTTATTACTCTAAACTTCGTCGATCACAAAAATGAAGGTAAATGATCGTTTACCAAAATGCAAGTAGAACGAGCAAATGTCAAGAGTTTCTGTTTAGACGGTCGATTGGTCTGTCTAACCTTCGATGAAAGTTCCCAGGCAGATGCGAATGTTTGGTCCTTCGGAGCAATTATCATCCTCGATGAGCCATGTTTAAAGGTGCACCTTCCAATTATACGCATATTGTCAATGGCGACGGTTCGCTCTGGTCCCTCGTCGAGCAAAGTTTACCTCTAAAAGAACTACTTTGAGTGAATTTTCTGCTAGCATCATTACCAGGGCGCAAGATTGGTAAGTATCTCGTCGGATGTGCGCATTCTTGGGCATCGAAATCTTAGGTTGGAGGATTAAGTTGCCGATAGAGAGAAAGGAGAGTCATGGAAGTACGGCGCCGACGGGGGTATGCTAATGCAAGAGGTGCTTTCTGGTCTCTCGAAGGCAGAGCCAACACGCGTTCCTGACCCGGCGCTGTCACGATTTTAGAACAATGGCGTCGATATACATGTCTCATTTATATACACGTATTCCTTTATACGCCGTGCAGCGTATCTTGCTACACGTGCGGGAGATCTTCCTCGGACCCCGGACGATAAAACTCCGAGGAATGAAAATCAATTCCGCGGTAGGCGAGTCATACGTGGACCGGCGCTCTTTTAACGCCCAAGAATCCCAAAGGTCGCCCGATTTTCTCACACCGGAAACAAAAGTGTCCCCGGTTTCTGCGTTTCATCGCTTTCTTTCTCATTTCTGCCCCAGTTTGAAAATTTTCTTCGTCGCGCCAAACCTGTGCTTTGCCAGAAGCAATTTTTTTTTGTAGAAACATTTTTTCCACGGATTAGCTCATCGATGAATGATAAAAATTAATCGTCGATATTTGCGCCTTTGTTCGTTTCATAATTGACATAATTCCTTAATTATGGATCTCCAGCGGAGGATCCTCTTGGTTATCGCCAGGTTATTCCGTGGTTTTCAACGCGGGCTTGAACGCATAATTCTCCGGCATATTGATATTAATATTTACATTCGGGGGAGTTAATATACGTGCGCGTAAAATGTTTGGAACGCGTAATTCGGTTTTCGTTTCGATTCTCGCCACCTTAATGTGGCGGGGGGGGGGGGGAGGGGAGATTTAAGCACGGTGCGTGATTTAGTTAATTAGTTTCGTCGAAACGGGCCAGCTCGATCGAGATCGAGATCCAATTCGCCCCTTGGCCAGGAATTTTTCCCGGTCAAACGGATCGGGGCGGGACAAATTACGACGCGTTAAAACTACGATCGGCTGGAAATAATGGTGGAAAACTTCTGCATAAATAATTTCCTGCATTTTTCCTCGTGTAGCTCAACCGAGCCGGCCTTATTTAACGTTTTAAACGGCACATCCGATGCGTGGTATTAAAATTTTAATAAACGAGTGCTGAGTAAGGGCGACCCGCCCAACGGCAAGGGGGAAATATCGATTCGGCCAATATCAGGGTATCTTTTGAAGGGAGGAAAAATCTAGCGATAACCATGCGTCGACCGATGAATCGTCGAATAACATAAAAGCGGCCCAACCGTGAAATAAAAAATAGGGAAGCTCGATAAAAATGTGGAAGCGACCCGTGGCGTTACTTTCAAAGGACACCGCGTAGACGCGTATACCTGAATCTGTTAGTGCAAACAATTCGAATCTAATGGGACGCCGTTATTATAACTCTCTGATATTTTTCATTGGAAAGCAAGGAGAGGGAAACATAATGAAACACTTTGATATCCACGCTTCTAGAGTAAATTTTTAACCGTTTTAAATACGATATTCTAGGCGCAACGCGCATATTGAGCGATGCAGGGATTAATGCAGAATTGCATTGGCATTATCTTGATGCAGCTTGGAAATCATTTCGATGACATTTACGCCCTGTCAAATGGGCGAAGCGAAAGGAGCGAGGAGGAATACGAGCGTACGGGCGCAGTTAAACGAGAGAAAGCTAGGACAGCCAGAAACATCGATAGATGGGAACAAGCAGAGAAATGGTTGAAATAAGGTCGGCACGCAAGTTTTAAAAGAAGATATTTCTCTCGAGCGGGGATGGGTAAAAATAGGAGCGCAAGAAACCGTCGGGGAGGCACTCGGAAGATGCGAACCGCGTGAAAAAGCAAGACAACGGCAATGTAGCGGCAAGGGGAAGATGTACATCCGCTTTTCGGGACGAAGTTCTGCTTGGCATAACGGTACTCGACTGCACCTACCGCACAAACGAGAAAACTTTAAGCACGATGCGATAAGACCTAATGCGAATAATTCCAGGATTCGACAGGGACGATTAAACTATAAAACAAATCAACGCTCGTGTACGATAGGATACGTATACCACGTAACGAGTTTCTCCATATACCATACGAGTTTCCATACCACAACTACACGTACAACGAGTGCCACACAACAACTGTACATATACCACACGAGTTGTCATACAACAACTGTACACATACCATAAAACAAATGACTTCCACGTCATAAGTCTCTCCGTATACCATACAACGAGTTACCATACTACAACTATACATATACCATACAAGTTGCCATGCAATAACTGTACATATACCATACAAAAATGACTTCCACGTCATAAGTTTCTCCATGTACCATACAAGGAGTTGTCCCACTACAACTATACGTAAACCACCCAACAAACGATACACGCAATCGTAGGACAATCGCCCAAAATTAAGCATCGAGTCTTTAATCAAAACTCCAAACGGTCTGTCCAAGCAACGAGGCCGTCCGACCGAGTATCGAATGCCGGGAGATAAAAGTCCGAGCGTGGCACGGTAGGTCCTAGGCTAAACGAGCCGAACGGTCGATGTCGAGGCGGAGAGGGGCAAAAGGAGGAAGGAAACAAAACGTACGCGGGAGTTGAGGCGGCCGGACCGGGGCTCGAGGAGGTAGATACAGAAGAGGGGTAATTTATTAGGGCCTAAGGCGAGCCGAGGCGTGCTTCCAAGGAGAAGGAACGAGCCGTAGACGGCAAGCGCGGGCACCGAGAGCGGCTCGGTACGGTACTATACGAGGGTCTACGCTCGGTGGTGCACGACGGTGTCGATAGTGGGGGGGAGGGGGGCGAAGGGGGGCAGAGATCTCGTTACGTGCGAGAGTTCACGGGTCACGCGAGAATCGTGAACCTCGGTCACGGCAGGAACGAGCGAGGGACCAAAGAGACACGCGGGCCGAGCTGCTCCTAACGATAAGTCGCGGTGCCCCTCTCCTCCTCCACCACCTCCTCCTTTACTTCCTCCTCCTCCTCCTCCTCCTCCTCCTCTCTGCCCCTCTCGAACTTTGCATTAATAATCTCGCGAGGTGGGTTTCCGCTTCCTGCGCCTCTCTCTCCGTCCGTTTTTCGCCTTCCACTTCCGCCTCGGTGGGGCTCCTCCCTCGCGGAGATGCGCTAACCGGTACGCGTTACGCAACCGCGCCAGCTCGTAAATGTCACCGGCTTCGTTTCGCGGGGAAGGAGGAGGAGGAGGAGGAGGAGATTTGCATAATCGATGGCACGAGCGGTAATGAGTGTACCAAGGAGAGGGGGAAAGAATGGGTCCGAATCCGCGAGGCCGTTTTCTGGTTCTTGCGATTGCGCGTCCCGCTCGTTGGGATATTACCGCTCGGTCACTACACTGGCCTGGGTTACACAACGAGAAGTCGAACAGCACGGAGCCGCCGATGTCCGAGATTGGAATGCGCGAAACTTTGGAAGGCGCGCGCGCGCTGTTTTTTGAAGTCTCGTACGAATGTGTCTTATATATATATATATATATATATATATATATATATATATATATATGCATCGCGTATAGCTGCGCCCTTATACGCCTAGGGAAGAACTGGCCCGTGTCGAGAGGAGGCCGATGTACGGATGCGGAAAACTCGATCGCTCGCAAGTTCCCGATGATGGAAAATCTCTCCTCGCCTCCCAACTCACGCGCATTCTCTACGCCCCCGCTTTGCCACCCCTGCGCTTTTTAATCGACATATAAAAACCGCCAACTCTTTCAAACTCCCCACAAGGACTCCGAACACCTCGTCCACCATAATCAACTCGATCCTCCGCGATTCTCATGCTTGGTTATCCTCAAGGAGCTTCCCAAATAACACGATGTCCGGTCAAGTTTCTCGAACCGATTTCGACGCCACGCCGGTCCAGGACGGCCGCCTCCCCCTGGAACCTCTCGCGTCCAACGACGAGGATGCACCTCGAGCATCCTCTCCGCGGTGGTATTCGTGCGAAGGAAAATCGTCGAAGCAGGATCGCTCTGAGGCGCGAGAGAGCGAGGGAGAAGGAGCGAGGGAGGAGGAGAAATAGGCAGACGGATAGATAGATAGATAGAGATAGATCGAGAGATAGACGGAGAGAGTGGGAGATAGGAAGAGAGGGTCGAGCGAGTGAACCAAGAAGGGGATTACCCGTTAGCCCGGGCCGACGTAAACGTCGAACCACTTTATTCGGCGTCAGTAACTAGACGAGGAGATAGCCTCCCTCGGCGTAAGAGCCAGGGGGGCTGGAGGGGGGGGGGGATGGCTGAAGTGCGGAGGAGGAGGAGAAAGAGGGCCGAGGGAGCGGAGGATAGATACGGAGGGCAGGGGAGGAGGACTAAGGAGCGGAGAGCGATGGAGCAGGAGAGGACGAAGGAGCGGAAAGAGAGGAGGATAGTCGGGCTGCGGAGAGGAGAAGGGGGAGGGAGGGATGGGGTGGGGGGAGGGGGGCGAAGGGGACGGCCGCACGAACGGACGATGCTGAAGGTGGCTCGCTAATGTCACGCCGCGTTCCTAGAACCCTCCGCACGCTGAAATTAGATTACCGCGAGATTGCTGCCCTTCTACTCGACCCCCCCGGCACCCGCGGCCCCCTCCGGCCCCCGCCAGCGCTGTTCCCAGAGTCCTTCCTCTCGTTCGCATCGCATCGCATCGCCTGCATCGCCACTGACGGCGAACCTACCTGGTAGGCTCTCTTACCTGGCCGGCCAACCGCACGCTCGACTCTATCTCCCTCTCTCTCCCTCTCTCTCTCTCTCTCTCTCTCTCTCTCTCTCTCTCTCTCTCTCTCTCTCTCTCTCTCTCTCTCTCTCACTCTGTCTATACGTATACGTTCTATATGTACCGTGTATATATATATATATACGTGTGTGCGTATGTCTTTCTCCTCCTCTTCCTCCTTTTTCTATTTCTATCCCCTCTGTTTCTCTCCTCCTCATTTCTCCGCTCCTATTCTCTATCCTCCTCCCCTCCACCGCTCCTTTCTCCGCTTCCATACTCCGTCCTTCTCGCTCTTTCTCCCCGCGCTCATATTCCTTCTCCCTCCCTCTCTCTATCTCTCTCTCTCTCCTACGTCCCCTTTCTTCCTCCTCGACTCTCCCCTGAATCACTCTCCCCCCCCCCTCCGCCACGTACGTGCGTGAGCCAAATGCGTGTAAGCCTGCGTGTCTGTATCACCTACGCAGCTGACGGCATGCAGGATGGAACGGGATGATACCGCACGCTATTTCTAGGAACTCATCCCGACTGAATCCTCCTCGCACGCAGGCACGCACGCACGCAGGTAGGCAGACGGCATGCACGCACGAGTTCGCGAAGGCTCGCCACCCCCCCGCCTCCACCCTCCTCTTACGGGGCGGAGTGTGTGTGCGTGCGTACGTGCCCGTCTGTGACCGGTTCTAACGAGAGCCGATCACGTGCCCCTGACTTTTGCCCGGGTCCCGCAGGAACTTTCGGCTTCCTCCCTCCCGATGCGAGGCGCCCCGGCAAAAAAGTCCGCAGGAAAAAAGGTCCGCCTTGGGCCGAAAGGCCGGCGCGGGGTCCCACGACTAGCGGCGAATAGCCGATCCTCTCTCGTATGCAAATTGGCGCCACTAGATTTTCGGGGGGCGCACCGCGAGGATGAAGGGTGCGTGATGTTATGTTAAATACCCAGGGCGCGTATCAGCGGGATGTATTTATGTAATGAGCGCGCTAAAGGGAGCTTCTTACGTTCGATGTATCCACGAGTATATACAGTTGCTGAAACGCTTGATATTAATATCGATGGGTAATGGTACATCGATCTGTATCGGTGATAATTAGAAAGAATAATATATGTAAATATACAAAAAAAATGAAAAATATGTAAAAAATTAAAATTTGTCTAAACGATATGATATAACGTGTATATATATGGTGTGGTCAGTCAGAGGTAAGTTTCTCACGGATAATAATCCACGAGTCACGGCCGATTCGTACTCGAACTTAGCGCGATACCTCGATCCTCGAAGCTTCGCGTTATTCCTCGCGAACAACGGTTAAAGGCACGTTTGCGCATTCCCCGGTAACGAAGTCGGTACAAAGAATCCTCGAACGTCGTCGAGGAGCGAACGGAGCAGCCGCCCGTGTATGTAATTTCTCGCGCAAATGACGAACGATGAACGACACGAACGGCCAGGCCGCGTATGAAAGGCGGCGCGAATAACGAGTAAAAGTTCGCTCGAGCAACGATCCGGATAAAAAATCGGCGCTGCTGAAAGCGAGCGGCGCTGGGTGCGTAGCCGAACGCGCGCGCGTTGCCGACCACAATCTATTTCGATTCTCCACGAGCCAAGACGGGAGGCTATGGATTAACGTTTGCGGTATGCAACCGCGGTAGCAACGGCTAGCATCCGGGACGAACTATTAATTTCCTTTCGGCCTCGACTATTTCCGCGGGTGCCCGCCGCGTAATCTTCTCCGCTGATTTGCAGAGCAATGTTATGACGGTTTCGCGGGCGTCAAGCCGAAGACGGTGACGCCTTGGCCGCAGGATTGTCCTTCCACGCAACCTGCTGAAAAAAGGCCACGATTCGACATGGAGGGCCCGAAGGACGGATTGGAAATCCATTTGCCTACACCGATTCGAATATTGTTGCGGTAGTCGCGAAGAGCCTGCACGGTCTGATTGGTATTCGACCGGCACTCCGCAATTGGCAACCTTGACTTTGTTCGGCCGCGATAATTCTGCGAGCATAGAGGCAAATCGTAATTCTGGTCGATCGCGGCAGGGAGTGTATTCACCCCTGAGCTCAAAATTTCGGAGCTTTCGAGCAGAACGAATCTCTCGATCTAAAGTGATCTTTTAATTACGGAAAAAAACGTGCGCCGCGCGTAAAAGCGTTCGTGAGACCGCGTTCATCGCACGAGATTCGAGGCGAAATAATGAGAATAAATAGACCTGCGGTATTTCGTGCGCGAACCTTCTCATTATTACGTCGCATGCTCGCGTACGCGAATTATCTCCGCAACCGCCGTGCGATAAACGTTTCGAGAAAATTAGTCTTTCAATGTCAAGAATAGAGACGTAACGTGCTTTGTATAGAAACAGCTTTACGATGAAACAGATAACCGAGCACGAGATTTTTACTCCGCGCTTCGCGGTTCCTCGCAACGTTCTATGATTTCCCCTTTGCGATTTATTTCGATTCGCTTCATAAACTCCCGCTTTCTCTTTCCCTTTGAACAGCATTCATTCCTTTGCATCGACCTTAACATCGTTTATTCTCAACACCCTCTATTTCTTTCGAAAATCCGTCATTAAAATAATTCTGGACGAGTTTGTAAACTGGTTCGAAACTCTCGTTTCGAAGGAATACGCGCGAAAGATCGATTTCGACGGACCGATCGAGCGAAGACCAAATAACTTTCCCGGTGTATCGTCGTTGGATGTAGTCCCCATCTTTAGTTTCGCGTCGTCAGGCCCGTTTCTTTTCGCGTACCTTATCGTTTCACATTTCCGAAAGAGGATGCACTCGGTTGGCAAGGCGCACGAGCCGTGAGTTACGACAAACCCCGCGGGTTCGTTTCCTAATACACGCGATCGTAGCCATTCCTATTATCCGCCGGGGTTCTCGAGACTCTTAATAACAAAAGTTTCCCCGTAGTCGTTGGCCTCCCCGGCAACGATCTTCGTTCCGGGCTCATCAGAGAGAAGTATCATCTTACAGCTTACGAAGATTCCGCTTGTAACTCGTATCTATAAAGCAACGACCACCTCCACGTACGACTGGCATATTGCAAAGTCGCGTACACCTGCGCCTCCCTTGTTCGTTTCTAAAAGAGCGAACTTTCATGGAGGCGCGAAGACATCGTCCTGGGCAGGAGCCTGCTGGAGCGCCGCTTCTCGACAACTCCAATCGACGACTTTTAGATCAATGCCATTTTTTTCTCCGCCCACCAACTTCGTAATTAGTCGACGAGATGAAAATTATACGTGCCCTCGGTTCCTCGTAAAGTAACCACCTAAGTAGATAAGTAAGAGGGATTCGGGAGATAGGAGGATCGAGAGTTTAAATTCCGCACTTTTCCGCGTCTCGCAATAATTCGAGGCGTCTTAACGAGGCAATCGCTTCGATTATCCATCCGCCAGGTGCGAAAGCTTCGAAGCTTTTAATACGCAAAACTACTTCCATTCCACGGCTTCAATGGCCGATAGAGCGGCAATAACCAGTCCACGGACAATAGCAAAGCATACCTTGGATCGAATGTCAAAGCAACGAAGACGTGACAGTGAATCAAGCACTGGCAACCAAATGCCAGAAAATAAATGAAGAAGAAGAAGCAACCGGCAAAGTCGGCGCGAAGCTTCCACGATGGAAGGCCATTTATGTGCAGGCCAGAGGAACCGTATTCGCGTCGCGGAAAATCTATTCGTCGGGACAAAAAAATATTTACCAACAGCTCCAGGGTTGGCACAGGAGCATGGCGTGCATCCAATAACCGTTTCGCAAGGGACCGGCCAGGGTCAGTTTTCAACTCGGCGCCGTATAACAGCACATATCCATTTACTGCTTCGGAGGATTGTTTATAGCGTGCGTGTCATAGGTCAACGGTTCCGCTCCCTCGAAAGGACCACACGCTCCATTCTACCGTTCGCATGTAGGCGCTGTCCCCGTAGCTCGTGCCCTCCGACGCGGTGCCCTGTAAACGTACCTCAAAAGCGTAAATCCTCTCCTCGTAGTTATCCTTGGGAGGGCCATATCGCGCCACAGTCATCGCGGTATTTGCCTCCCAATGCGAATCACTTCTTAGAACGCCGCCTGGCCGAGTACATCGAATCCTCGAGTCTCCTGTTCCTGGCAGGTGACAATTCGAAGAGCTCTATTTTCACTCCACTTTTGTAATCTTAGAAAGACATTCGTCTATCGGATCGGTGGACGTACACGGAAGCTTTTGGTTGATCGGAGAAACTCGAAATTATCGGTACTTGTAAAACACATCCGGCGACATGGATGGATGTAACGTCCGATAGCGAATGCGATATTGGACGGTGTGCCATCCGATTTTCCTTACGTTTTCAACATTAGCCTCCCGCTTATTCTATATTTAACGGAGTAGAGCGTCCTCGTCAAGCCCCGGGGCACGGTTACAGGGATATCATTTATCGATATTCCAATGAATAAATTATTCGCAGTCGGGATTTCGCCCGCGATTTGGAATAAAAGTTCGTCCCGAGATTTTCGCGCTGGACACGCCACATGGCAACGGGCCACGTACCGCGCAAAATAATGGGTGATACTCCGGCGCTCGGTGTATACAATCTCGTGTTGCGCGGCCTATTATAATCAGAAGGCATTCCCCGCTTCGGATTTTGTATTCAGATTCCGTGATAAAATGGACGGTAATCGACATGGGCAATTCTAATTATGTGCTAATTACTTTGTATCCGTTACACATGTGTTGATGTAACTTATTGGAGCGAACTAGTGCGTAGATTTTTAATTTTAAGCGTAGCCTTTTGCGGCCGAATCCCATTACCTGTATTATCGCGATTCCAAACCGTAAAGGCCATTCCCCGTGGCTTTCGTCTATTTTCCTTACAGCGTTATTTATTTCCCTGATCCATCCGCAACTCGCCAAGGAGCGCTCGCCGTTGAATCAAACAGTTGATTTTTCTTACCGTTTTAATTAACACCCCTAGAAAGAAATACGCGCTTCATTGGTTTAAAGCGCGCGAGGATTTCTCTCCCAATGCGAGCTAAATGCCCGCCGATTTTCCTCCGTAAACTCTTTAACAGTCCAGTAGCGCGACGCCACGTTACAAGGATAAATATGTAAAGTAGCAATTCATCGTTTCGCCGTGCAGTACCATTGAAGCGCATAACCCTGGTATTTCGCGTAATACCCAGTTATTCCTGCGCCTTCGGTCAAAGGGACCGGTCGAATTTTATAAGCGGGGATTATTCGGCGGTGAGCTTATTATTTTCGAGAATAATCAAGCGGGCATTTTGCGCAAACGAGCGCTACTCGTGGGAAACAATCGGTCGGAGCGACGCGGCGTCGCTCGATTTTACGCCCGGACAGAAGTGGCCCGCAAAGTCCGCGCCAAGGATGAGGCATTACACAAATCACGTTATTCCCGCTGTTTCGATGCACGACATAAACAGACGACTCTCGAGCTTAAAGCGTGTAAATCATTTCGCGAGGAAAATCCCTTCGGATCGTTGAATATTTTAGACTAAACCATCTTAGCGGCCAATGCTGGAGATTCGAGCAAACAAGGGGCAGAGCTGATAACCGCGGAAAATACTGCAGGTTTTCAGGTTTCGGTGCCTCGTCGCCTCCTCGCCTCGCCTCCCACTCTATTGACTTTCGTTTAGCGCTCCGCAGTGCGAATTCGCGCTTTATGCGAATCGAGGAGGAACGAGGGATCTGGAGATTAAGAAGGATCATCTCGACGCGCAAAAAATATTCGAGCGCGTCGGTTTGTTCGCTTTATCGCGGTATCGGATCAAAATTAAATTCGTGTGAGAGAAGGGGAGGGGGGGGGTGGTTAAGTATCGTACATCGCGAGAGCCGTTCGGTCCGATAAGGTATTTATAATATCAGCCGATCGATATTATCGTCCGGCTGGTGGCCGATCGGCAAATATCCGCTTAAACGTGCACGTAATTATCGAAGTGGTCCAAGTAAAGGATCTGAAAAAAAAAAGAAATTCGTTTGGTGCTCCGCGTTGCGTCCATTTGCAGCGCTTTGGGATACTCGACGCGATACGCACGGAGGATGACGTCAGAGTGGATCAAATATGTTTGTGCGACACGACCGGACCTGTTTGCCCTCCGCGCTTTCGTACCAGCTCGGCTTCTGTACGCGTACGCGCCGTGTAGACGAATTGTCGTCTTCTTTACTTAGCGCCGTCGACGGAGCTGCTCTCGAAGAGATCCTGAGATATGAGCATTGCTCGTTTTTCGATGGACGCGAGTTGGGAAATATTGTTGGTCAAATGTGAGCAGAATGGTGGAATGTTATCGAGACGTTCTACTTTCTCCAGTTTAATGCTGGGGCGATTTTAAATAGCGGATCGTGGAACGGCGAGCGGTGTGATTAGCTTTGAGAATCAAACGTATTAATCGGGAATGAGGCCGCGGCAGTGCAGTGGATAAATGCTGGAACTTCCATGAGAAAATGTATTCAGGTTTAAATCAGCGCGTAATGGGAGAAGCTTTTCATTTTTCCGTTTCGATTCTTTCGCCTTTCACGCGCGGCCCACGGAGTTACCGGCCGAAGGATTTCTCGATTGCACCGCGCGTCCTTCTTCGCGACTTCTGCAGCGAAATATTCGGCGGCGTGGATCGCGCAGGACGAGCTTCACGATTTTCCTAGGGGCAACTGTTGCGAGGAATATTCCGGCGATCCTCCAGAGTCACTTGGCCTCCTCTACGAATTCGTCTCTCTCATTATACAATCAAACCTGGTCCGCCTACGCATTTGTGTACGCGAGAATAAAGTTGATTAGCCACGCGTGGAATTTTCCAGGGGTAAATTGTAATAAGATTAGTCGCGTGCGTGTGCGTGAATTTGCGAGGCTAAAATTCCAACAAAGTTGTACATTTGTAAGGCGAGCACTGCATCGGAGCGCGGTCGGCTGCGTGTGAATTTTAAAAAGGCCAGATTGTAACAAAGTTCGTCGTCTGCGCGTGGACTATTATAAAGGTAGACTGTAAACTCCTCTGTTTAAAACTTTAGCGTAAAATTGTGCAGGGAGCCCGACGAGGCTCGCCCGTCTGTCTCTCTTTTCGGGTAGAATTTTAATTCCATTTCCTTCGTTCTCGCATGCCGCTGGCCGTCGCGGGAGTGAAGTTGCGCGAAAATATGGTGAGTAAGATAATAATACCCGTGATTTCTCGAAAAAACTTGGAGCACCGATCGAATGGGTCTCCACAACAGCAACCTCCACGCGGTGAGACCCGGGCAATCGCTATTATTCGCAGCCTAGACTATTTTCTATACTGAGAATAATAGCGAGCTAATGGCTGCATTTCTTCTTCAAACGCGATTAATCGTTTACAATACTCATGAAACTTTAGAGAACTATTGCGTCATGTCTTGTGTAAAAATAATGGAAGACGTATAATATCTTACGCTTCAAAGTTATTTTTAACCAACAATATAAATCTCGATCTCAAGTTTTTCGTAATAATTTTTTACGATTTTTACCCTTAAAAAATACTTTCTTGTACCGACAAAAAGAAAGTCACGCTGCCTGCGATAAATTCCATTTATACACAACTATTTCGAGAAGTAGAAGGCAAATACTTTGAACGAAGGACTTCTCACACTTCGTATTAACATCGCAACGCGTCGAATGATCCTTCAGAGCCACAACTTGGTACATCGCGATCGATCTTGAAAAGCCACGATGACCGGCCTTGATTAAGCCCCGTTTTATGCGCGAGAATGATCCGTGAAAGTTCACGGGTACAACTGGGCATGCATATACCCTCGTGCGAAGAGCGAACCACTCGCGAATGACTGAGTTCCCATAAATCAGGGGCATAAATCGATAGTTCAACTTACGGCGGTCCATTAAGCGAGTGCGGTAATAAAGTTGTATCGGTAAAGTTACCGGTGTCTTCTTAATAATAACCCGATCGAGACTGAATGCGAGAGAGGAGTTTGAATTATGGGTATACGGCAGGTCCTACTTCTCCTCTCTTTCTCTCTCTCTCTCTCTTCTTCTCTCTCTTCTTCTTCTTCCCCTCGTTCTCTCTCTCTCTCTCTCTCTCTCTCTCTCTCTCTCTCTCTCTTTCTGGCCTGCTCCGTGCGTGGCAGGAACGCGGCGTTGGTGAAAACCGACGAATCGACCAGGCGCATCCTACGTTCGAGAAAATCCTCACGTGAAATTTTGCCACTGACATTTATATCTGGACATTTTGAAACGACTTTTGTGCGGCCAGAATTTTCCGGCTGAAATGATGAACGCTGTATGGAAGTATTGGGGGAACTTTCAAAGGCCATTCCGAACCGATATAATTCGAAACTTCACGCATTGACGCTGCGCTTGTTGAAGTTAAAGTAAATAAAAAATTCCCGTGGAACATTCGATCTGCCTGGCGTGGTAGAAAAAAATACCGATCAATTGGTGGGTGATTATCGAGCAATTAAGAGAAGTAAGGCGGTGCAAAATGTACAATTTATAGAATCGTTGATGTAAAGCACTTTGTCAAGACATTACATCGACAAGAATATTTACGATCCGAATTTATAGTATCACTCTTATCCGATTCAGTGAATAAATTGATTAAAATTCCTAGATCATTATTTCCCCCAGTTTGGTCTATATAAAATGCACGAGTGCCAGAGCAATGACGAATAGGGCAGTGAAAATATTTTGGAGCGACAAGGCGCATAAATATCGGCGCTGTCAAAGAATTAATAAAAATTCGAAAATCGCGGCGGTATGAGTATCCGCTGCAATATGAGATTTCCGTATTGAATACGTTGTCCATTTCTCCTTTTCCTCACGTGCCTCCCGCCCGATATGCAAGTTTAATCAGTATGAGCGATGAAACGAAGCTATTCGATCGACGTGTTCAAAGCAAGATATGAATTTATTTAAATTAAATGTAAAACTACGCAGTACAGAAGCAACAATAGAGTGACTTGGGCTTTGTAAAATGTTGAGCAACACTGGAAATTAAAACGCTTTTTGAAGTTTACCATTGCTGTATCAAAAGGTGATAAAGGCCCGATTTCTGCTTTGAGTTGCAAACCACCTTCTACATACGTTGTCTTTGGGCAATATGAAATCCTCACACGAAAATTGTCCGAGATTTATTCGTATTACTTTATGACGGTAACCGGGAACCTCGCAGCCCGCTACGAGGACGAAATACCGATCGAGATTACATTGTTTGCAAAAAGGATTTTCCCCCGCGCTGAGAAGCACCGCGTCATTATTTTAACCCCTTGGGAATACTTACGAAGCGGTATTATCGCTGTAAATACAAAACAGCCATTCCACGCGTATGTATATTTTAAAACACTACATCGATTTGATCGTTAAACGATAGCATGTGCTCCCCTTCGCCAATCCTCGATCCTCAATTTTTCACCCCACATAGTATACCTCGTATCTTCACATAAAAGAGCATAGATGTAAAGGGTGGGCCGTTTAAAAGTTTGTTTTTTAAAACGCTATAAAATGGGTCTACATCGATATTTAAAACAAAATTCTTTTTTATCGCGAAGGTTGGAGTCTCCGATTTAAGAATGAAAAACCAGAACGATTTAGAGAAAGATCTAAGTTACGGAAAGATTTTAGATTAAATTACAGATTTAAGAGAAACAAACCAGTAGATGGCCCACCCTATACAAATAGAGTATCAAGTATAAAAATAAAAATAATAAGTATAACATCAATTCTTCCCATCCAACAACCGGTTACTTCTATCCTCAATCCTCCTCATCAATCTCCATCGACTCAATGTCCACGATGAATTAACGAACATTAATATCAAAAATCCGTGGACCCTCGATAGTAGCTCCCAAAGGACACGAGTTTACGGACCAGAGGGCCATTACTCGCGACATCGAAGGAAGCGGCGTCGGTATAAGGATCCGCGAGGCGTTCCCTCGAAAGCGCAGCTCCATAATCCGTCGCGGTATCTCCGTCCGAAAAATCCAACATACCTTCACCCCCCCGCTCGAGAATATTCGTCCCTGTACGTGGTCACGGGAGGGATATAATAATAATATCGGTACGAAGGCTATATAGTCGTCACGATGGATCACGTCGAAATCGTGATCCTCCGCAGCGTCCACGGACGGCACAGGATCGCGCTTGTGATCAGCTAGCGAGGGAGTCCAAGGAGCGAGCGAGAGGGCGCGAGGGAGAGGGGAGAGAGAGAGAGAGGGAGGAAGCGAGTGAGAGGATCCACAACCTCCGCAGAAAGTTCTGGTGCGTGCAATGCGAAACGTGACAGAACCTTCCCGCCCTTCGCCCGCCCTCCTAACAATACCCTCGTCTTCGTCCGCGCTGCCCCCCCCCCTCCTCACTCCTCCCCACCCCGCTCCACCTTCGCCCCCACCCTTCCCCTCTAGGGCCACGGCAGCTCCTCATCCGCCTCCACCGCTCTTAACCTCATCCGCCTTTTCTTCCTCCTCTTCGTTGCCTACCGGTCGCCCCGACTTTACTCGCGATCCTTACCTGCACGATCTTTCGTGAGGCCTCCCCGCCGAGCCTCGACCCGAAGGAAGTACGAAAAATAGGATTTTTCATGCAGAATACGGGAGGCTTTCTCGCTTAATTCTTTGATGGATCATGGGATTTGATAGTTTGATGAGAGACGTGAATCGCTGTTTGGCGCGCGGTGTTGTTTGAGGATGTAATTGTGAAGGGAGGAGAATGGGTTAATCCCTTGTTTGGTGATTCGAGGGGAAGAATGAGTTTTTTTGGAGGATTTTCTGGGAGCGCTGACATTGCGTGGGGATTGGCGGATATTGAAGATACCGATTATTATATAATGGGAAGTATTGCTTTGGTCGATTGGCCCTGTTGAGGTGTGGATTGGAGGATATTGATGTTAGTCGGTTGATTTTCCTTTGCATCATTAGTTTCGCAAAACTGTATGTAGGCTCTTCCCTTTCGAGCGATGGTAGTCGGTAAATCTCTGTTTCTCCAGATAGGATGCAAAACGATACTAGTTATAAAACGATCTAATCCTACATCATGCTTTCCTTCAAGTGCATGTAATTTCATCTCTTCCGGCTATACCCACAGAACCGTATACCACATCGAAGTGGAGCTGGATTTAGTACGGTCGCGGAATAATTTTACGAAGATTCTCGAAGATACATGGTTACTCCTGAATAATCGCGAAACAAGGAGCTGGGCGCTTCGTTCTTTTATCAAGTTGTAAGACACGCAAGTCGGATTCCTCTACTTGCACCGACGAAAGTATTTAACCGACGAAATTTATTTAATTTAATTTAATGTTTGCACGGCTCTGAGGCACAGTCAGTCCCCCTGTAACGCGGTACTCCGAGAACACGATTTTGATGCAACAAAAATTGCGACGGCACCTCCATAACGCGATACTCGTAAAACACGGTTCCATGTAACACGACTTAATGAACTCGGACAACCCTTGTGCAGCACGAATATTTCCATCACGCTATTTTCGTTATATCGGCAAGGACTTTATCGCACGAGGCTTGGAAATGATTAAAGTAGCTCGGAATACATTATTTCTTGTTAATTTCATTGATTTTATAATAGATGATCAGGGTGAATTAATTTATTTTTTTTATGCGCGATTTTTTGCCACTAGGTATATATCCTTGTACATTGTAATACTGTCCCGATATAACAAAAAATATTATCCCCTGATTTGGATAACCACTAGGATATCACTCATAAGACAGCTTTGGATATCCTTATTTTCTCCCGTGCTTCCACCTTCTCCTTTACATAATCCGACGTAAACGTTTTGGTCCTCCAGAGGAATAATAGCTCTGAAGGACCAAAACATTAGCGTCAGAAAATTTTGATACGATGCGAAACACGTTCTCTCTATTCGTAATACAACGGTAATACCCCGGCTTAACGAAGTAATTCCTGCCAACGAATATTTCCTAATTGGAATTAAATTCTCTCGTAGAAAAATAGAGGAAACAGATCTAGTTAATATATATCTCGCATAGTTGGCAACCCTGGCTGAAGCCCACGTGTACGCCCTTAGGAACAATCAGCATACATCTTGTAACCTGCCATTCATCTTAGCGTTCAACAGTTTTCGACATCTTAGCATACATCCTGTAACCTGCCTTTCATATCCGGAAGCATCTTTCGCTTTCAGAAACAGACACTCCTCCGAATTTTCTTCCTTAACCCGAAAAATCCCTAACAAAGCACAGTCCTAAATCGAAGCACTATTATATTAGGTTGGAAAGAAAGTTCTCGTGGTTTTTAGCATTTTGATTTTAAACGTTCTATTTTTCATTAAGTTGGCGTTAAATCGCATCGACTTTATATATAATCATCTCAAAGTGCACTCTTCTCTCTGTAAAACTGTCTCATCTATTTTGATTTTCAGATTTGTTTTCTCAGTTTCTCAGGGCGTCGAATGCAACTCGGACGAGAAACAGCTTAGAACAATTTTCCTATTCCAGTTCAAACTGGGTCGGAGAGCTAGCGAAACAGCTCGCGATATCAACAAGGCGTTTAGCCCTGGTACCACCAACAAACCTACTACACAATGGTGGTCTAAAAAACTTCGAAACACTGCCAAGAGCCTTCGAGACGATGAACGCAATAGTCATCCATCACATCTTCACAACAATTGTATACAACTAGAATAAACAAACAAACAAAAGCCTATCAATTGCACTAACTTCATTTCGATCAATAAAATTTTCTTCCATCCCACATATACATAGTAGAATTCAAGGCTTAAAAACTACGATAACTTTCAACATTTAAACCACAGAACTTATTAACCGCGTTGCAGAAGGTTCGACCGCGCGACAATAATCCGCGGCATCGTTGAAAATCAATAAATTCGCGGTAACGGCTGAGGCCGGCCGTCAGATTTGGATCAGCCCGTAGAACGCATGAGAGGCTTATGATGGCGACCCCGCTATCTCGCTTCACGATCCTGATCACGATCACGCACGCACGCCGAACCGCCCACTGCGTCCCCATCCTCCAGGCTCCTGCTCTCCTCTCCGCGGATCTCTCCTCTCCCAGAGACGCACGTGCGTGAGCGCGAAGGACTCACGTGCGTGAGCCATCGCGTATTTGCCCCCAGCCCTGGAAAAACGTCCTCCGCGTCGATCTCGACGCCTCCGCGGGATTTCTTTTCCCCGCCCGAGGGACGCGTTTATTCAACCGCCAGGCGAGCTCGCGTCATCGTTCACGCTGGCGCGGTAAAAGGCAGGAGAGATAACCGCGAATGGCGTCGTATAAACGGCGCCACGGATAATTGATACGGTGCCCACCCTTTCTCGCACCGCGATCGAGGATCTGGAGCTGCGACCGTGCGGAGATCGAAATTCAGGAGAGCTTCCGATGGGGGTATTAACCCTTTGAGCTCTTACCTCGAGTGTCGCTCGACATCGTATTTTTCTTCAGGGATTATTCGCGTTTTTCGTACAGCCGGCTGTGTTGTTCGTTGCCGGTTATTAGGAGTTAAGCTGAGAGTGAAAATAGTACGGCTGTCTTTCGAGCATTTCAGCGATGATTGGGTGTGTGTGCTTTGGGATAGGAGTTGAATATAAATTGCCATCTGGATTCTGCAGTGGCTAAAGTGGAATAGAGATGGTAGGTAAGGGAATTTTGGGTGAGAATATTTTTTTTTTTATAGAGAAGCTTTGCTTCAACTATTTAGGATTTAGAATCGCTGTGAAGTTTCAAAGGGTAACTTTTGATGAGAGATTTTGAAAAACCTGGTAACGTTCGTTGGAAGGTAATTTCGATGCGTAAGGTATTTATAGGAGGATGCGAGACGGTTACCAGTAATTAATGCCGCGGCTATCATCGTTCGACTAAGACATTAAAGAATACTCGACGCGAGAGAAAATGGCTTATCTCGGAAATCATATGCTTTATGCAAGCGGGTTAATTAGGTAACATGGTCGATGTTAAAACCTGACTGGAGGTAAATAATTGTAAAAGTAGCTCTTAATTAGGTAAGAGGTGTGCAAATTTAATTCGTAAGATCGTATCGCTATGGACAACGAAAATGTGGCCAGGTTCTCGTAAAGATAGAGTGATAACGGAGAATAACTTTTTCGATTATTTAGCGAGACTAGAATGGATTATGCGTACTAGAAAATTTATGCACCGTTATCTTAATCGCTTTCGTAAGTATGTACAGCAGACTGGTATCCTATAATAAACGCGACGAGTGGTCAAAACGGTCACAATGCGCAATAAGGACTGAATCGAATTACGGAGCGCATTCGGATTAGTTTTGTGACGTATCAGAACGATAAATCTTAGGCTTTCTTTCACTACCTTTCATTAATTAAAGAGCGCGCAATTAAATTACACCAGGTTTTTATTTGGCAAGGAGCGTATATGCTCGAAGAAGATATCTCAATGCGATAAACAGTACAATGTAATATAATACGAATGAGACTGTCTGCGTTTATATTCCTTTCAATTTATTATGCGCGCCTTACCGGTCGTTAAATCTTGTACGAGGTACACTTCGAGTCCTAGAAACTTGTCGACCGACCAAGCCGAAGCTGAAACAAGGTAAACGAAAAATATCCATCGCTCCGTATCGCAAGAAGATTAAAAGAGTTTGCTCCGTTTTTTTGGAACCTTCCAAAGTTAGTGCTTGTAAAATAGAGGACGTATAAAAAGTCGAGCAAGCAAAAAAACTTCACTGCTTCTCTTATTCTACAGAATTAGCAATCTTAATGTACAGTAACTTCGACTTTATCACTGAAACCACCAGCAACTTTCTGGGCATGTTTGAAACGATAATCTTAAAAAAAAAAGAAAGGAGTTCTAAGAGATGACTATAAATCAATGCAATGGTTCGTGTATCGCAATGAAGTCATAGAAAAACTTAAAGAGAAAAAAAAAATGCGTCGACATAGAGCGCTGCAATTTTTCTCAGAAATGACCGACCCATCATTCTGACAGGTACGGTAGTTCCAGTGTTAAACCCTTGCACTATGATTTAAGTCGCGATGACTCGTGGGACAGTCGGTGACAAACTCGCTCACGTGTTGGAACCTAAAGCAGTTTGGCCTTGCGCTCAAACTTATTCCCGCTCAAACATTCACGAGTCCGACTCGCGCTCCTTACGCTCGGACAGCAAATCGTGTCACGAGTCTCACACGACATTATAGCGCAAGGGGTTAACCCCTTCAGTGTCGAACGACGATACGTCGTTGTCGGTTACACTTGCGAAAAGTTACTCTATACGCCTGCGCTTGGAATTGACAAATCTCAATCCTCGTATTTTCACCATAACTTTAAATAATCACCATTCAACGCCATACCTCAGTCGCCATTTCATTTCTACTCGATCCTTAACACTGTTAATACATCTTAAACCTCGTATCTTCCCATTTAATTCAACATTTTCACGATGATTTCCTCAAACTTTTAATTACACTGGTTCATTAGCTTCAATATCGTGATAGTCGATTAAGAGGAAAAACTCTCAAATAAGCATAGTTAAGCACGAATTACGTCTTCGACGAGTCAAAAGCCAAAATGATCGATCGTCTGTCTGTACATCCAAAACCATTAATACCTACAAAATCCGTTTCCATTCGGATCAGACCGAGTCGCATCCGATCGCACTTCCTCGGGCGATGGGGTAATAAAGGTGGCCATTGTTATCGGCGCAAAACAAAGAGCATTACTTAAGCACTAGTCATAGGTATCCGTCACCCACGCGCTCACGCGTCCGTGCGTGAGCGCGGGCACATATCTCGTTCGCGATTAACGGTTTTTCGATTCCCAGGCGTTCGGAGGTGGCGAGCCGCGTAGGAGGCGAGCGTCGCCATGACCTGTCGTAACCTCGGCTGGACCGATATCTCGAATCGGCGCGATCAGGAATGCCCGATTAAACGTAGAGTTGATCCTTCGGGACAAGCCTGGCCAAAGGAAATTAACCCAAACTTTTCCACTGAATCCGAAAGTCTCCAAGAACAGCACATGAGTGAGAATAATGGCAATCTTTCTTTCCAATATTTTTTTTCTAAATCTCTTTATAAGGATGATTGCATTGCATTGGGTTGTTCGGAAAGTCATTTCGTTAAGTAAAACCACCTGAACCAGTTTTTTGCCAGCAAGGACCAAAACTTTTATGAGAGG
Organism: Ampulex compressa; assembly: GCA_038496175.1. NCBI lineage: Eukaryota > Metazoa > Arthropoda > Insecta > Hymenoptera > Ampulicidae > Ampulex > Ampulex compressa. Next base: position 83,063 of record JBCFXI010001011.1, read on the forward strand.
GGAATTATGTTACTGCCAGAAAGATGGCAAAA